>JAJLYB010000079.1:0-56539 GCA_030674245.1 Jamesozyma piceae
AAGAATCAATATCAATCAGATTGTATACTTGAAGTATTGGTCTATTTATACGTCTCTGGGAAGTGAAGTAATAGGTGAAAATTTTTCACATAGTCGATAAGTTATACTATTCTCGTTGACCATCATCTGTGACCATTATAAGATAATTGTTTGTAGTCAAACATTGGTTTCCTTATATGAACACTCGTGTCGTTCATAACTTTCTATATGCTACTGTTTTATTTTCGTGTTTCGTTTTCAATCGCGTTCGTGGTTGTTAGGAACCTTCGTATTAAACTTGATATCCTATAAACCACCCATATTATATTCATAGTACCATATAATCTCCGTTTCAGCACTTGATATCCTATAAACCACCCATATTATATTCATAGTACCACATAATCTCCATTTCAGCAAGAGAGTTCAATTAACATGAAATTAGCGATATAATTTAATGTTCAATATTGTACTTTAAAAGTATCATAAACAATACAAAAAATGTAGAACTCATCCTTGTTAGCTCAGTTGGTAGAGCGTTCGGCTTTTAAACAATTACTGTTTAAGCAAGGATTACCGAAATGTCAGGGGTTCGAGCCCCCTATGAGGAGTTCTATTTTTCCATTACTTCATTTTTTTCGATTTTCGAATTTCCACATATGGAAATTGAGTTCTTGTATTAATTTTTTCGTTCTTTCTCGAGGATTTGATGATTTGAACAAAAGCTGTGAAGTAAAGAAGGGCTTGAAGATTTTTGGTGTTTTGATTTATTGATACTTTTTTGAAAGTAATTACTTTTATCTTTACGTTACTTCACTTCCTGATTATAGAAAGAGCAAGATATATACTTAATCTGTTGACATTTGTTTGCTCTACTATAATATTAGGTTTGATTTAGGAGAAACATATATTTTCATTAATCACCAAGGAATTCAGTCATATCAAAGTTTACTCTAAATTATACAAGGTATTGATTTTGTAGCGCTACGATCTATCTATACTAACTGCGATACATTCCTTTAAACACTTTCTTTTCTTTCATTTCGATATCTCTTTTTAATACCATCAGATACCTCCATAATAAAATACAATAACAATGATTGATATTAATGTTAATAATATATTTTTCAAATCTTATTCGATTGATCCAAACTCAGGCCATTCTGTTTATGTATTCGATTCAACTTACCTACCTGACCCAAACGATATCGGCAATGATAAACAAGTTTATGATATGCTTATAGACGAATTAATGGATACACTAATAACTAAATTACCTTCTTCTCCCTACTCTTTAGTGGTATTCTCATCTGGATTCTCACAAAAGAAAATTAGTTGGGTTTATGGTATTAAAATGTTTTCTAAATTACCAAAGGAATTAAAATATTATTTACAAAAGACATATATTGTTCACGAATCATTTTTCATTAGAACTGTTTATCAGGTATTGTCTAATGCGATGAATATTAAGTTCCTAACAAGGAAAAATAAAGATATTTCATCCATAGAAGAAAATTCATTTGATAATGATTCCTCTGGTTTCGCGATTGTTCATGTACCAAACTTGTCAACTTTATCAAATTTGATCGACATAACGAGATTGAGGATATCTTTAAATGTGTATTTGCATGACTATGAAATTAATGAATATATTAATGTCCCTGATGAATATTTCACTAGGTTAACAGATATTGCAAAGAGAAAATATAGACAATTAGTATTTGATAAACTGTTTAAAAAATTATCTGTTCATGCTGTAAAGACCGAATTACTCTTCCAAAAACCTGGTTCATATAAGAAAGTTAATATATTCTTAGATATTATCGAAAGAAATAATTATATTGATTTATCACAATGGGATATCTACTCACTTGGCTCAGTATTTTTACATTTTTTGAAAAACAAAGCAAACCCTCTGGTTCCAATCGATTTAATCACATTACCTATCGAAGATGATATTGAATATACATTCAAGACATTTGTAAATATAATAAATTTCAATAATTACTATCATCTATTCGTTACAATATTTCCATTGTTTATTTCAATGATAGAAGCATCTGATGTTACCAAACATAGCACGAAATCATTAAGTAAGTCACTAACACCAACTTTATGCAAGGAGAAATTATCAATGAATAATACTGATAGATTAGCAATTGGCACAAGATTTATTAAGAATATTTTTGAAAACTTTGATGAAATTTTGAAAAGAATTGATCAATTAAGTAGGACAGGTAGATCATCGACATCGACACACGTTGCAGATAGTTCCTTAACTACTCCAGTACGAAACCCAAGCGAAACCCAAGCTACCACAAGAATTTTTTCGCAATCATCTGTTGCACCACCGATATTACCAAAGCCAAGAAAATTAAGTCCCACAAAATATAGCACAAGTAGAAATATAAGCATTGAAAGCATTAACCAGAACATTGAAAGTCCCCTTAAATCATTTTCTTCATTGAATTTATCCGAAAAACCAGCTATGCTTCCACCTTCACAACCATATTTATCTTCAGGAGCATCGTCGTCTTCTTCCTTGTCACAATCAAAACCTATACCCCAATTCAAATTAAAAGACTCTACACCAACTTTGCCAATGCGTGTTAGTAGTAATGATTCCACATTACTGAATTTTTCGGATAATTATCCCACATCCACTAGCCCAAATGCTCCTCAATCAATAACTACAGCAGCATTGACAACAATAGATGCGAAATCGAATCAAAGTATCGATCCCACCACCAATTCTGAAACAAATCCAAAAATAGAAAAGAAAGTATTTTCAACACCACCAGTAACATCTCCAACGGTGTTGACAGCAACGATATCATTAGATAAACCATCAGTGGCAATACCATCAGAGGAAGCTAGCTTAGACTCATTCTCTAAAAATAATGTAAATGAACTGGATTCAATTAAAGATATGGTGACGGATGATATACAATTATTACCAGTACGCGAAATAGAAAAGTTTGATAAAAATTTGAAGCTACAGAAAAAGATAAGATCTGTAGAGATTTCAAAGAAGGAAACTTTTTCAAAAGTTGCCTTTTCTCAACTTGAGACTAATAGTAATTCTTCAAAAGTCAGCAAGCTAGCTGCACTATACGAGGAAAGACTACAAGGATTACAAGCTATGAACGAAATAAGAAAAAATAAATGAATAGCATCTTAAATAGGATTACCACTATTTAAAACCAATTAAATAAATACTACATAAAGTATAAATAATTATATAAATAATTTTCAATTAAATATAAATAACAAATTTATAAAAACTAATGCATAGCTTATCTTACCAAAGCTTAATTTTGTGCGGGTTTCCGTAAATTACTGATGTAATTGATAGCTGAACCAGCTTTGAAGAAATTAATTTGATCCTTAGACATGGTATGTTTAGCCTTAATTAAAAACGAATCACCACTGCGTTTGGTGACTTTAATATTCAACCCACCACCATTTGCACCATCTTTAGCCACCATATCGACCAAACCAACAGTTTCTAATACATCACCCGAGGAGACCTTGTCATAGTCCGCTTCATTAGCAAAAGTCAGTGGTAACATACCTTGCTTCTTTAAATTAGTTTCATGAATTCTAGCAAAAGACTTAACCAATATTATTTTACCGCCTAAGAATCTTGGTGACAGAGCTGCATGCTCTCTCGCAGAACCTTCACCGTAGTTATGCTCAGCTAGGACAGTCCATGGTCTATTTTCTTCTTTCCATTTAATCATTAAACTAGGAATATCATAGTCCTTTCCGTCTAAATCATAAATTTTGTTAACTTCACCAGTTTCTTTATTTTGAGCACCGATTAAGGTATTATAAGAAATATTTTCTAAATGACCTTTATATTTCAACCAAACACCAGCTGCTGAGATGTGATCAGTAGTACATTTACCTTCAACCTTCAGGATAACCGTTGTCTTTAATTCGGTACCATCCCATGGTTTAAAAGGTTCTAGCAATTGCAAACGATCAGATTCTGGGGATACTTTAATATCTACGGTTTCATTAGCTACAGGATCGTTTCCTGGATAAAATTGATCCCTTCCATGTTCAAACCCTCTGCTTGGCAATTCGTCACCTTTTGGTGGTTGAAATTTAAATAGATCACCATTTTTAGTCTTGATGGTGTCCGTTAAAGGGTTAAAATGAGCATCTCCAGAATAAACCATAGCGGTAACGATTTCTGGTGAAGTTAAAAAATTCATTGTGTTTCTATTACCATCATTTCTTGCTCTAAAATTTCTATTGAAGGAACTAAATATTGAATTGGTCTCCTTAGAATCCTTTGGAATATCATCCCTGTCCCATTGTCCAATACATGGACCACATGCATTACCTAGCACTGTGGCACCATTTTTTTCAAAGATATCAACAATACCGTCTCTCTCCAATGTAGCTCTAATTTGTTCAGAACCTGGAGATACAAAAAAAGGTGTCTTTGGCTTTAAACCAGCCTTTGTTGCCTGATTAACTAGATCAATAACACGGCTCATATCTTGATAAGAGGAATTTGTACAAGAGCCAATTAGGCCAACTGAAATGTTCTGTGGCCAATTTTCTTTAACTGTTGTTTCACCATACTTGGAAATTGGAGTTGATAAATCAGGGGTGAATGGACCATTAACACGGGGTTCTAATTCTGAGAGATTAATTTTAATGACCTTATCGTATTGAGCTTGATCATCTCTCTTGAGGAAACCATATTGACCGAGGGCTACATCTGCGGCGTCAGCAATTTCTTTTCTACCTGTTGCAACTAAATAGCGTCTATGAGCATCCTGATATGGGAAAATAGAAGTTGTAGCACCGATCTCTGCACCCATGTTACAAATTGTAGCCATACCAGTACAAGAAAGACTCTGAACACCTTCACCGAAATATTCCAAAATGTAACCTGTACCACCTCTAACTGTCAATTGACCGGCGATTGTAGTGATAACATCTTTTGGAGTAGACCATCCATTCAAGTGTCCAGTCAGTTTGATACCCATGATCTTTGGGGCTTTTAATTCCCATGGAGTACCAGTTAAAGCGTCTACTGCATCCGCACCACCGACGCCGATTGCAATTGCACCCAACCCACCTGCATTTGGAGTGTGAGAATCTGTTCCCAACATCATTAGGCCTGGAGCACTATAATTTTCTAGGACGATTTGATGAATGATACCTGAGCCAGGACCCCAGAATGCGATACCATATTTCTTTGCACAAGACTCTAAGAAGTCAAACACTTCATGATTTGCTTGTATGGAGCGTGGTAAATCTATAGATTCACCATTTTTACCTACTATTAGATGGTCACAATGGATAGAAGCTGGTACTGAAGTTTCCTTTAGGCCGGTTGTCATGAATTGAAGTAGGGCCATTTGGGCTGAAGCGTCTTGCATTGCTGCTCTATCTGGGGATAATTTTAGGTATTGGTTCCCACGAATTGAGGAGAAGTCATTTTGGAAAGTCGCAAGGGTTTCGTCTGGGTTTGTAAGATGAGAGTAGAGGATCTTTTCTGAGAGGGTTAGAGGGGAGTTATTTGTTATTTTATTTATCTTTTCCAGGTTTGTTAGAAGTTTATTGTATGGAGGCATTCGTGATTTGAATTCATTTGTAATTTGTGGCAAACTTGAGAAGGTTGCCAGTCTTCTCTTAGCTGATATTCTAGCAGAGAGCATTTTTGTTGTTGTTGTTTCTTTATTAATAAGATTCAAGGAAAGAAGTTATGATTGAATGAACATGATTATATTAGTTACGCATAGAGACACATTAAACCCATATATATATATATAACTATGGTAATATTGAGTAATTGAAAAATATATAGGCAGAAAAGTGAATGAATATGATTTTGATGATATGTGATCCAAATAGATAGAAAGATGCGGTATAAATGATAATTGATGAATTCCGTCGGAATATTATTCATTACTTTTGTTTTGAGTCAGACATACCTACTCAGTACAAAATAAACATGCTATTTATTTTTTTCATGGGAATTACCAACAATTTCCTGAGGAATAAAATTCCTCGATGACTCTTCAAAGTGAGATTTTTCAGTTTGAAAAATCAACAGTATCAATTATTCGTGCAAGATGATATCCCAAGGTATATATATATGTCTACGATCGATTTAGAAAGGTGATTGATTAATTACCAAACACTAGTAATTATTCATAGGGGTAGTAGGCTGTATTTCCCCAAAATACAAAGCCAAGTAGAAATACCAGTTGCTCTTTCAAAAAGTAGGAACATGGTTTACTGTTTCTTTCTTTTTTGTCTAACCCCAAACTATAATCCCCACTACGCTACAAACAGAACAAACAACCTTATATAATCACAAGACGGCTGGCAGAGTTTCAAATTCGATTTACACTTGCAATATTTCTGGGTGGTAGGAAACTACACAGTTATCCATTTATTACCCAATTACTCCTGTATTCTCTATTTGTGCCCCTCAGTGCTTCAAAATCTGTAAATAATTAAGTTAATTAGCCGCCCATAGATACATAGACCAAACATCCATACCCCTCACAATCAACACACCCACGTGGGCCCAGGACACTGCCCCGCGGAAACGCCGATCTTTTTCTTATATTTTTCTGTTGCAAAAAAGAAAAGAAGAAACAAGACGGCAGGGCGTAGACCGAGAAACTATCGTGGTAACGGTGAATAAACTTACTTATCAAACCAAAAAACACACACGAAATACTTTCATACACATACAAACATAAGAATTAATTATTATTAATTATGTGAAGTGAGAAGGGACTTGCAATGAATTTCTGAAGGTAATGTTTATTCTAATTCGGTTTGATTGTCTATTCCCATTACTTACTTACTAACAACCAAACAGCCTTACTTTTACAGTTTTCCCATTCTTCTTCGCTGTTTGTAAAGGAAAATGAAAGGGCAGTTTACATTGAAGGGGAAAAGAGTAAAAGGGTAAAAGAAAAAGCCCGAATTTTTGAAAATTTTTTACTTAGTAGGTACTATTATTTTTATTTATTCTGGTGTATAAAGAAAGAAACAAAGCAAGCCCATCTCATTCCTTTTTGATCTTATTTGTATAAATACTTTATATATAGAATTTATTTATTATCTTATTTTCTTTTCTTCTTTTTTCATACTTGGTATATATCATTGAAAAGAACTACCGAAATAAGTAAAAAAGGACTAGCTTATTCTCATTTACTAACTGGAATAAGAATAAATCCAAAAATTTATTAATTATGAGGTTCTCTCATTTCTTAAAATATAATGCTGTTCCTGAATGGCAAAACCAATATTTGGATTATACTGAACTGAAAAAAGTAATCTACACGCTTCAAGCAGATGAACTAAAACTAAACGGTGGTGCCAATAATAATGCTATCGAAGATATGGACAGATTCGAAGAAAACGATGAACATTTCACTAAATACTTGGCAAAAAAACTAAAAGACAAAATATTCAAGAAATCAGGCACTTCAACTAATGCTAATAATGATGTACCTAGTCCTACGTCAAGTGCCGTCTTTAATAGTAATAGTAATGATGTTGAATTACACTCCTCAGCCTCAATCAGACCAAATGGCTCCAAAAAGACAAACGATCAAATTGTAGAAGAAACAATCGAATTAAAGGATTATAGTGATTCAAACAACAATAATAATAACGAGCGCACAAAATCTAAAAACAGCAAATTTTCACCTCTAAAAAAAGTAGGTAACAAGTTTTTCGATTCGAGAAGCTCCTCTGTCTCAAGTGACGCTAAAACTCTCTTTAGCTCATATGATTCCTTTGTCGAATACATGACAATTGAAAAGGTAAAGATTGATGATTTTTACAAGATCACAGAGGCTAAATTCTATCAGAAATTCGGAACACTATTAAAAGATTTAGAGAAGGAAAAAATCTACAATTCAAATACAGGGAACAACTTACTAAATTCAATGAATTCTAATTCATTATCTAATCTCAGTTCACGCGCACAATCACCCGTACCTACACCTCCTCCACATGAAATGGAGGAAGAAGAAATGGATGAAGATGATTTTGTAGAACATGATGAATTTGCTGATACTCCAGAAAATACTGCATTATTACACTACTCGCAATTCAATATCAAATCCCAAAAGAAATCAATCTTAAAGAAATCAATAATAAACCTCTACATAGACCTTTCACAACTGAAAGCATTCATCGAACTAAACAAAATGGGGTTCAGTAAAATTACAAAGAAAGCGGACAAAGTTTTAAAATTAAACATTAGAGCAGAACTAATCCAAACTGGAGAATTCTACAAGGATACTTATATCTTCCAAAAGGAAACTTTCACCCTATTAAGTTATAAGATTAACCAATTAATCGAATTCTACCAAAAGTTAACGTCCGCAGCAACTATCCAAATCGCAAAGGAAGAATTAAAGGGCTACCTACACGATCATATAGTCTGGGAAAGAAGCAATACATGGAAGGATATGCTTGGCCTATTATCTCAGGATAAAGAACTGACAACTGACCTAGATATCACAGATCCAAATGCCAGTTTACTAGGTAAATTACAATTAGAATACTATAAATTCGATTTACCTTGGAACAAGTCACGTTTCATCCCATTCGATACATTATTCATCCCTAAATTATTTTTCACTTGGAAATCATTCAAAATTGCATTCATCATTCTCGTCACTGGTATACTTTTAGGTGTCAAGACCTTCAATGACCCTGCTCAACACCGTTGTATGGCCCTAGTGGAATGTGTCGCATTCCTTTGGGCAAGTGAGGCATTACCATTACACATTACTGCATTTCTAGTGCCACTTCTGGTCGTCCTATTTAAAGTCTTGAAAGATGACGAAGGCCATGTTTTAAAAGCCGCTGCTGCATCATCAAAGATTCTATCTACAATGTGGTCGTCAACAATCATTATCCTTTTAGCAGGTTTCACACTTGGTGAAGTACTTGCTCAATATAATATTGCTAAAGTTATTGCCTCTTGGCTATTAGCCGCTGCAGGAACTAAACCAAGAAACGTTCTGATCATGGCCATGGGTGTTGTTTTCTTCTTATCTATGTGGATTTCAAACGTTGCTGCCCCTGTGTTAACTTACTCTTTATTATCACCATTGCTGGATCCATTAGATGCGGAAGTACCTTTTTCAAAGGCCTTAGTTATGGGTGTCGCTATTGCAGCAAATATTGGTGGTTTATCTTCCCCAATTTCTTCTCCTCAAAATATTATTGCCATGGAGTACCTAAAACCATACGGTATTGGCTGGGGTCAATTTTTCGCTGTCGCTCTACCAATTGGGATCATCTCAACATTTTTCTGTTGGATTATTTTGTGTTTTACATTCAAAATTAACTTAACAAAATTAGATAAATTCAAACCAATCAAGACTAAATTTACATTAAAACAATACTTCATCTGTGCTGTCACCATTGCAACAATTTTATTATGGTGTCTTGAATCAGAAATTGAAAGTACATTTGGCTCATCAGGTCAAATTGCTATCATTCCAATCGTTGTCTTCTTTGGTTCAGGTCTGTTATCCACGAAGGACTTTAATTCCTTCCCATGGTCAATTGTTATCTTGGCGATGGGTGGTACCGCATTAGGTAGTGCGGTCTCATCTTCTGGCTTATTGGCTACTATTGCAAGAGCATTACAAAAGAGAATCCAAGATGATACTGTCATGGCCGTCCTTTGTATCTTCGGTGCATTAATGTTAGTCGTTGGTACATTTGTTTCTCATACCGTCTCTGCCATCATTATTCTTCCATTAGTTAAAGAAGTGGGTGATAAATTACCAGAAGCAAAAGCTGCCCCAATTTTGGTCTTTGGTTGTACATTACTAGCTTCTGCTGGAATGGGTCTTGCTTCTTCTGGGTTCCCTAATGTTACTGCAATTTCTATGATGGATAAGAAAGGTAATAGATATTTAAGCATGGGAACTTTTATTTCAAGAGGTGTCCCTTGTTCACTTGTGGTCTTTGTAATGACAATTACTTTAGGCTACGGTATTATGTCGACTGTTCTTAAGGGAGTTCCAGATAAGATAGTCGCTTAGATAGAAGATGTATTTTTAATTAAAAAATAAAAGTATAATGTAAATATTTTCTCATTTTGTAACTCATTTAATTTTAATAATATTTTTTTTCAATTTCAGAAGTTCTTTACTTTAACAAAATGAGTTTTTCAATCTTCGAGAATGTTTGCAAAGCGGGTTGGTTTGCTTTGCAGAAGTTCATCGAATAATGCACCCACGCACGTACAGTGAAAAATAAGAATATTCAAAATTAATTCATTAATGAAGGTGAAAGAACGTACTAAATGGCACATAATCCATTAAATCTAGATTAAAGTTGACATAGCAATTTCACTAGCGTGACTAAATTAAATGCTTTTGTGTTTTTATTAACGAATTACATAGTAGATTATAGAATTGAACATAGAAAATGAATAACGATATAACAAATTCTAATGGCTCACATATGGATTCTGACTCTGATCTAAATATTGAATTATTAGACAAATCTATTACAGATCAAATTACGTTATCTGATAAAGAAGAAGAAATAGCGAAAGAAAAGAATGATATAGAAAATGATAATACTAACAATGGTGATAAAGAAGAGGGAGTGGAGAACGATGAAGAACAAGAAAACGCGCAACAAGACTTGTTACATACACAGAGAGCTTGTATCACCGAACTTCTAAAGAATGATCATGAATATGCGAAAGAAGGTGATACAGTTTATATTATTCCCAAGGCGTGGTATGAGACATTTTTCAATTCCTCTATTTATGGTTCTGCCTATATTAAGCCCATTGATACACGTTCAATATGTAGAAATTATGCCAATTTTTTACTAATAAACTACGAGACCAATCCATACATGTCAATTCCAGAATCTGTATTTCTTAAATTTATGGAATGGTTTGGTATGGAACCAAACTCACAACCACTCTCTACTGTACTGATCACAGATCCAGAGACTGGTTCACTTATAACAGAATATAATAAGTGTTTCTTTAGAATCCAATATTTGATTGCACCCGATGCAAGGTCAATGGTCCATAATAATAACAGTTTGCGTAATATTAATAATTTAAATTTTTTTACAATTTCCAAATTATCCACTATCAAAGATATTATGAATAAAGTGCTAGATTTTTTCTTTAAAGTGGAATCAAATTTAGATATCGAACATACAAATATAAAAGTTTGGTTCGTTAACGAATCGACTGACAAAGGTACGAGTAATAATGATAATCAATATTTAATAGATCCAATTCAGTTTTTATCATATCCTATAAAGACTCGTATAAAACCAGAACTTTTTAACAAACGTTTAGGAGATTTGAATTTAAATAATGGTAATTTTGTCATAGAGATTAAGCAAGCAAATAAAAATTATGACTGGACATCAAATTATCTTATGTATAATAAATTACAACCATGCACCGGTACAGTCGGACTTTCCAATTTAGGTAATACATGCTATATGAATTCTGCACTACAGTGCTTAGCTCATATTCCTATATTACGTGATTATTTCTTATACAATGGATTTGAGAAAGAAATCAATACCGAAAATCCCTTAGGTTATCAAGGGTTCGTTGCCCGCGCATTTTGTGAACTAATTCAAAACCTATTCAATGAATCTTTTTTACCTCATTCCCCTTCTATCGCACCTAATCATTTTAAATCTACAATTGGTCATTTCAACTCTATGTTTTCTGGTTATATGCAACAAGATTCCCAGGAATTTCTTGCTTTTCTTTTGGATTCACTTCATGAAGATCTTAATCGGATTATCGAAAAACCATACGTTGAAAAACCATCCCTTAAACCATTAAAGAATGACAATACTTCCGTGTACGACCCCAAAGTTATTGCAAAACTTGCTAACGACACATGGCGAGCGCATTTAAAACGTAATGATTCCATAATAACTGATCTTTTTACAGGAATGTATAAATCTACACTAGAATGTCCTGAGTGTTCCACAGTTTCCATAACATTTGATCCATATAATGACTTGACGTTGCCATTACCTGTTTATACAGTGTGGCGTAATGTTGTAACTATTATCCCACAAGCTTCACCCCCTTGTTCATTAGAGGTAGAACTACCAAAACAAGCTACATATCAGGATCTGAAAGATTACGTGGCTCGGTTTATTGGATGCGAGGAGAGCGAGTTATATGGGTGTGAAATTTTCAGTCATCAAATTTATAATAATTTCGAGTCTGCTGAATCAAGGGCTGGGTTTTTACCATTAAGGGAACTGATTTCTGAAAATGATTCTATTGTATTTTATGAGTTGAAGAAAGAAGCTGATGATATTATTATCCCAGTATTGAATAGTTTTATAGATGAAGGGTTTGTTAACCCAAGATTGTTTGGTGTGCCATTTTTCGTAGTATTGAACAAGGATGATATTGGTAACCCATTAATGTTACGGAACAAACTACAAGATCATTATACCAACTTAAGTGGCGGGTTTATTAATTTCCCATGTCGAGACTCTGATGACGAAAGGGACAACAGGGAATTATTTCCTTTACTATGGAAAAAGTATCCAGACATTGACTTTAATGATAGTAAATATTCAAACCTTTTACAGTACGCTGTGCCGAATATTGTTCAAGGGGATAAAGGTAATGGAAAAGAACAAATCGATGAAAAAATCAATGACGATATTGAAGAATTGAATAATTATTTTGATATTAAAATTATTAGTGATATTAATGAACAAACGATTTTAAGATCTGCAAACAACGAAGACAATGAATTTTGGACACCACCGTCGCATTTAAACTTAAAGATTGCTAGAGATATATCTAATTTTTTGAATCCTGTAGTGAAAGACATTTATAATTATTTGAAATTAAATGTTATGTCTGCTGATAATAACCCAGATACGGGATATGATTCTAGCAATAGCAAAATTGAGGAAGAAGATGCAGCAGAGATAAAAAGAAGCGTAGGCAATGAGTCTTCTGAACAACATAACATGGTTCAACAAAATAATGAATCCATAATTGATTCGTACAATGTTATTATCTGTGAATGGACTGATGAGTCTATCAATGATGCATTTACTGAAGATAAATTTATAAATTGGGAAAGGCCTGGTGTACTTGAAAACAAAGAATTAAATGCGAATAAACAGATTTCTGTTAACAATGAAAAGCCTAGTATTTCATTAAATGATTGCTTGCGACTATTTTCCAAGCGTGAGGTATTAGGAATTAATGATTTATGGTATTGCCCTACCTGTAAGGAACAAAGACAGGCAAGTAAAAGAATTGAATTATGGAATACACCTGATATTTTATTAATTCAGTTAAAACGGTTTGAAAATCAGCAATCATTTAGTGATAAGATTGATGATGTGGTGTCATTTCCAATCAATAATCTTGATATGGGTGAATATATTGTATTTAAGGACGATGTAAAAGGCAACATATATGATCTAATCGCGGTTGATAACCATTATGGAGGATTGGGTGGTGGACACTATACCGCATACTCTAAGAATTTTTATGATAATAAATGGTATTATTTCGACGATTCAAGGGTTAGTGAAGCTGTTCCTGAGGATAGTATTGCAGGGTCTGCCTATTTATTATTTTATTTACGTAGGTATGAAAACGATATGGAAGGCGATAGCAATACACATGGTGGTCACAATAACAGTAGCAGGTTGCAGGAGATTATTAACGAATCACGTAAAGAACATGAATTAAAGCTTAAAAAATTGAATAATATGCAGGAGGAACTGTATGAGAGCAATAAAACAGATACAGAAGATGTTACAGATATAGAACAGGACAATGAAGAAGAAGAAAAGGATACTGATAGTGATAATGAAATTGATGTTGAAATTGATGAGGTAGAGAATGAAAAGGAGGAAACCATGGATATAGATATCAATAACATTAAGTTTGATTATACAAGGTCAGGAAACTACAGTAATGAAAGTTTACCTGTCGGTGATGAGCTATTAAATGGTAATGAAAATTCAAACGAGTCTATAGATGAGATAGAAGAAGAGTTTAATTCTGGAAGAAGAAAATTAAGGTTAATAAAGAAAACCTATGCCAAATCGTCATCAACTTCAACTACACCAGAATCACCCGAGAATACTGATAATATTATTAAGTCAACAAGTAATTAAGAAAATATATATGTAAGTACATAAATACATATAAATAAATATATATTTATACAGATGGAGTAAATTTCATCAATGCAATAGAAGTACCACTAGAATGTATATTATTTTATGCTCTTCTTTGTTTCTTTGATTTCAAGCTTTTCTTTTGTTTACGCTTATAAGTATTTTCATAAAAGAAAATGAACAATATCAAGTAGGAAGAAATGATAGTCCCACCATATAGCATTGCACTAAAGTCACCATTGCAATTCTCACAGGTTCCGTTCTTATTGAAGAATAAAAAGGATATTTTTTGATAGATCACAAAATAGATGAAACCGATATCGAATATAAATTGAATGATTTGTAATCTTGTTACCCATTGTTTCCAGGATACTTTAATGCCTTTTGACGACAAGTAGTAGTACCAATACATAAGAGTGTGTACCAGTAAATTTAATGTTATAGGCAGCCATGAGATTGTTGTAGTTCCGACTAGTTGAGTATAACATAGCAACGCTGTTGCACCATGGTGATAAGTGTGTAAAAACGTCAGTCTTTTCTGTTTTAGTACTAGTAAGAAAGTATCTATGAATTCGATGAACTTGATGAGATAGTTAATATAGTATAGAGTTGTAATTCTTTGAGTCCATGCCCTTTCACTACATATTGCGTAAAAGATACCATTATTGCATATGATTGGGAACAGCTCTTCAATAAATAATAGTAGTAAAATCAATGAGGAAAAAGTTAAGAATAAATTATGGAATTCGCTTATTAGAGACAATTTCAATG
Source organism: Jamesozyma piceae (assembly GCA_030674245.1). NCBI lineage: Eukaryota > Fungi > Ascomycota > Saccharomycetes > Saccharomycetales > Saccharomycetaceae > Jamesozyma > Jamesozyma piceae. Next base: position 14,935 of record JAJLYB010000079.1, read on the forward strand.
GTTTGAGTTTAAAGTGCCCCAATAGAGCCGAACCACCAAATATTATAACGTAATACAGTGATATTACTATGAAGACATGTGAAAATTTAGTTAAAGGATAGTTTGCACTCTCCGTAAGTTTAAAGTCGTTCGGAATAAAGAAATTGTTTGTAATAATTGCTGACCATTTATTGAAATGATCCCATAAGGAGATATTAAAGAATGGTTTCTGAATCGTTGGAATATAGTCCAGGGCTACCCTATTAGAGATTATCGTAGAATTCATAATTTTCAATATTTCAAAAATGTCAGATAAGCAGGTAAGTGTGTGAGTAAATATGAAAGTTAATCATTTATCAAAATTCAATATTAAAAAAATTATTAGATAGATAAATTAAAATCACTAATTTTCAAATACCTTGAGATCTTATATAATCAAGAAAAAGCATGGTTATATAATAACCCTTAGCATGCATAGTACATTCCCTTTCCTGCATACCATTATCATGTATACAGCCATATCTCAGATACAAGCACAGACAGATCCATATATAACTGTCTGCATATGAGATGCATGCACGAACACATTGATTCAGCCCAGCATTAATGATCAAACCACCCATCTAATCATGCAAATTGGAGCAGTTTCTTTCACCTAAATTTCACTCTCCATTTAAAGCTCACTTTCTCTCGTTTTAATGAATGGAAAACTATTTTTGTGTACAGATCTTATGTCACAACGGAACAAACGGAACAAACGGAGTTAAACACTAATCGGATTACTTTATTTAAGGGGTGCGGGGATACACGCATAACACCGACTAAGAAAGTACCCGGACACTAATATGTAACGACCGGGTTATACAACACGTTAGAGTCATGTAATCACAAACGCGTCAAATTTCCGAAAAAGGAAAAGATATTGATATGAACCCACCCACCTCATAGGAAAACACAAATGGCTGGTATAGTTGTCAGATCGGATCGAGTGAATTTCCTAATTAGGGCATAATTAATTGCAACCATAGAGAAATACACCAATCTGCAAGAAAACATGAAATGTAAAAATCTGCATAATAAACCCTTGGAACATCGAGAGTTCTATATTCTTATGAGCTGAAAAAACACACGAAACTGAATAATTACCAAATATTGTTAGATGTATATATACAAGTCTTGAAATACCACTTATATTTTTTTATAAGCTTGTGACATCTCGAGAAAAAAAAGTTAAGACTCTACATTAGCGAATACACATATATACATACTACGATAATCTCATAACATGTCTACCAGAGTATTAAGATCAGAATCTCCAAAAAAAGTTGCTAATAATGATGCTATCCAAATTCCATTACCACAAACACCAACGAAGGTATCTCTAAAGAGGAACAACAATATTTTAAATATTTTAACTCCACCGAGTACAATAGAATCTAAAAAGAGGAGAATATCAACATCGTTATCACCAAAGAAGCTCAACCTTGTAACGCCCTCACCTTCACCTTCTCCAAAGAAGAAAGCCACCAGATGCCCATATATCAAAGTATCTCCACAGAGACTACCCTTAAACAACAAAAATTCAATATATTCAAAGACTAAATCTTTGTTACAATGCTCAAGTGAATTAATAACAGAAAAAGATAATAATGGCTGTCTAATAACAAGGAATAATCAATTTTCAAAAATAATCGATTTTTTAGACTCAAACATTTCAAATCACAATAGTAACTCTTTATATATAACAGGGCCACCAGGAACTGGAAAGACAGCCCAAATTAACTCAATATTAAAGAACCAATTCACACAAGTGTCACCATTGTCATCAGCATGTTCTTCTGATCTAGAAAACACATATATTTACAAATCATTAGACAAAATAAAACAAAAAGTAAACATAACAACGATAAATTGTATAGCATTGAACGATCCTTCGTCAGTGTTCAATAAGATTTATTCCTCGTTCATAACGTCATCCACAAGTTCAATAAAGACAATGCCTCAGCTAGCAGATTTCATGGAGATCCATTCTTCAAAAACAACTTTTATTATTATTCTTGATGAAATAGACAAGCTAGTAAACCAATCGGTAAATCTCGAACATACACAATCTACAAAGATTCTCTTTGAACTATTCCTTATGGCGAAGCTACCAAATATTAATTTCTTACTAATCGGAATTGCAAATTCTTTAGATATGAACGACAAATTTTTATCAAGACTAAATCTAAGAAGAGATTTAATACCATCAACAATAAATTTTCAACCATATACTGCGGAAGAAATGGTACAAATCATAAAAACAAAACTATCCACGAATACAGAGAATATATTCAAGGATGTGGCAATAACATTTGCTGCAAAAAAATGTGCTGGTAACAATGGTGATTTGAGAAAATTATTTGATGTCCTGAGAAAAGCGATCGAATTCTTAGAATTAGACTTATTAGCAGACGCATTCAGAGATAGAGACCAACTGTTAGTACAAGACACACTACCACAAATTAAAACAATAGGAATACAGCATGTAGCAAAGGTATTTTCACAAGTTATCAATGCTAATTCAACAAGAGTAAGAATCAGTAAAATCAATATGCAACAACGTATTGTATTATGTTCTTTGGTTCATAGAGAAAAATTCGATATATTTCAAAACCATTGCACTTTGGATGACGCTTTCAGTTACTATGAAAAACTTCTAAGTAGAAAAGATCTATTTAAACCATTGAAAAGAAATGAATTTTTAGAAATCTGTAATACTTTAGAGACTTGCGGTTTGGTATCAATCTTTCATGGAAAATCACAAGGTAAAACAAGACATATTGTTAAATTAATTAAAACTTCCCTTGATGAGAAAGAATTTGAAGATGAAATAAATAAGATAGAGTTATTGAAAAGATTTATAACAACTTAGTCTTCCTTTTTACCTCTCCCACTTTGCATATAGTGTTTAGTCATTATTTATATAAAGTTAAACTTTTTATAACTTCTTAGCAGATATTATTTTTGTATACGTTTCTTTCTATCTTTGTTGTAGCATACCCGCGCGCATGGATATGGTAAACAAATATATATTACAGAAAATCAAACTATTTGAAAAACCTGTTAAATTAATTACTTTTACAAATAATTCATTCACAACAAAAACCAAATAATAGTTATATCCACATACATCCAATGCTATCACTGGTGCACAGATTACGTCCCTATCTTCACATAGTAATACTTTGTATTTGCTGGTATACAATATCATCATTGGCTTCTCAGGTAACAAAACGAATTCTTACAGAATGTTCATTACCGTTGTTTTTAGGTGAATTCCAATTTGTATACACTGCATTATTAGCAGCATTATCATGTGTATTAGTATATCATCACCCATCAATTTATCAAATATTCCCAGAGGGTACTTTTCCAAAGTATAAAAGACAACATGGCCAAAAATTATTCATTATTACCAGACCATCGAAGCATATATTCACTACAGTATTACCACTTGGGTTCTTTCAATTCATTGGTAAATTTTTTGGTCACACAGCAACTGCAATGGTACCCGTATCTACAGTAGCAAGTATAAAGACATTATCCCCAGTGATTATTCTATTTTTCCAAAAGCTAATGAAAATAAATACCATAAGATTAACATATACCTTATGGATTAGTCTACTTATGCTAGTATCAGGGGTTTGGATAATTGTTAAAGAGGATAGTAAAAATAGTCTAAAGAAGACTTCTGCTTCAGAATCAGCAACCTATTCAACTACTGGTATCGCCTGTGCTATAATATCAATGTTTATATTTGTAGCACAAAACATTTATGGTAAAGCTGTTTTTACTTTTAAATCAAAGATACATACCAAAGGCCATATTCAGTTTAGTACAGCAAGAGAAGAATCACCATTACCATTATACGATGAAGGTAAAAAGACAAACAACTCTACTGTTCAAAACATATCAATTATTAAATACGATAAAATGACCTTGATGATATACATATCTCTTGTTGGATTTCTCATGTCATTTGGTTGGTTCTTCTTTTTGGAATTACCGATAGTCTGGAATTATTTAATACATAACATCGAATCAGATCGTATAAAAGTCATTCCATGGAAACTCTTTTTATTAAATGGTACTTTTCATTTTATGCAAGCGATGATTACATTTCATTTGTTAGGCGAGCTCAGCACATTGACCTATTCAATTGCAAATCTGATGAAAAGAATTGCTATTATATCTGTCAGTTGGATAGTTGTGGGCATTCACATTACATTCTTTCAAATATTGGGGCTGATGCTAAATGCGTTTGGTTTATTCCTATATGAGAGGTGCAGTAATATTAGCAAAAATAGTAATAAGAGTGTGCTCCATAAAGTTCGTCCAGAATAAATAACGACATTGCTAAATACACGCATACATACATACATAAACAAATAAACATACATACATAGGCATATATACGTACCCCTATATACATATATACTTTATATATAGATACCAACTACGTTGATTATTACATTGAATATTATTTCATTCTTTTTTTTCTTGTTGTGTTTGATATTTTTCCATTTGCTTTCTTATTATATCTTCCTTCATTAACTGTGTACTCTCAGGGTCTAATTTTTCCATAATAAATGGGAAAAGTGCTACACCAATAACAGTGATAACTGCCGCTAACTTCCAACGAGAATTTGCAATACTAGCTAATGGCCCACTTGAGAACAATCCAATATTTCTAACTTCAAAATATGTTCTATATGGCATTTTAGTAACCACAGAAATGGTAACATATGGTTCAACTTTGATACTTTCTAATTCTTCGGGATATATAATATCTTTTGAGGGAAAGAACTCTCTGCCGAAATAATTTTTCCAACCTTTCATTGCAATTGTGCCATTTTCTAACTGAGTAAATCCTATAAGGATTCTATTTGGTTTCAAATTATAATCCAATGAGGTTGGATATATGACAAAATAAGTAGTTTCATTTAACCCATTATTAATTGGAATATCCTTAAATTCAAAATGGCCATTAGTATCATTCAAATACGTTATAGCTTTGTAAGGATCCTTTACTTCATTTGAACCATCGGTTATCTGATATAGACGAAATGTTGTTCTTGTAATAGATTGGTTTGGGATTTTAGCAGCTCCGATTTCAAATTTCCCATTAATTGAAGTGGCTCTAGCTATAGAAAAAATGATGTTAACTACTAAAAAGAATAGACTTGATACCATGGCTCCTTGTTGTGATTTGGTTGTACTACACCCGCACCTTGCTAGGAATTGATGTCTTATCAAGATTACTTACCCTTTCTTTTCTACAATGAAGTATTCTTAAAAGAGAGGAGAGGGTAACTTTTATGCTTTTTATGTTTTTTTTCTTTTCGTAATGGAGGTTTCCATAATATTTAAAGAGCGAAACATTTAAGAGAAGAAAAATATATACTATTCATATATTTCTTTGTCTCTAAATTTGAAAAAGACCCATTACATTTACATTTTAAGAACGAGTATTATTGTAGTGGATTTGTGACGTTAATTAAATTTAGCTACCTAGACAATATCTTCTCTACAACTCAGTTCGAGATTGATTATAATTTCTTGTAATTGACTCTTTAAGCATCATGAAAGATTTTTACTTAATGGTGCTCCAGACGATTCAAACAGCCCTATACCTTTTATGTTTTTCTTATCATAAATCCGATCTATAAATTTAAGCACAGTAAAACATTATTATGCATATATTCACGATGTTTAGTGTAGTGCACCAATAACTTTGCCATTTCCATTTGTTCCTTCAAATACCAGAAACTGATTTTTTGACTATTTGTAAACACCCAGCCATTATTGAATTTAATTCTTAGCCATTTTTTATGCATTTTCATTTTTTCAAGAAAGCAAACTTTGATTTCTGAATCCTAGACGCAAAAAAAGCGGACTTGACAAACATTTCAAACTTACAAGTTGTGGAATTAGTTAGTATATAAGCTAAATACAGCTATTCTTAAAAGATTTTATAGCTATTACTTAGTTCCAAATAGGAACAATAAAAAACCAAAGAAATTTCAGAATGGCTAACGGTACGTACAAGGGGTGATATCCTGTTTAAAACCATTTAGTTATTCTTAAGACCTTTGGAAATAGAAGAGGAAACGCATACCGCATTGTTTGATTCTCAAATTATTTTGAAGTTTAATGCTAGGAATAGCAACACAAAGTAATTTAATTTAACTGGGATCAATTGACGTTTAATTTCCCATCTATTTCCATTAAGCAACTCATAATTATCAATATTATGATCTTAAGAATTCTAAATATAACTTAAACAGTAAATCATTATATAGATATTTTCTCGTATTAGAAACTCTTTACTAACAAAGGATTGCTTTACATTGCGTTATTTTAAATAGTAGTTCAATCTCGTGATAACTCCCAAGTTTTTGGTGTTGCTAGAATCTTCGCTTCTTTCAACGATACTTTCGTTCATGTTACCGATTTATCCGGTAAGGAAACTATCGCCAGAGTTACTGGTGGTATGAAGGTTAAAGCTGATAGAGATGAATCTTCTCCATACGCTGCCATGTTAGCTGCCCAAGATGTTGCTGCTAAGTGTAAGGAAGTTGGTATTACCGCTGTTCATGTTAAAATTAGAGCTACTGGTGGTACCAGAACCAAGACCCCAGGTCCAGGTGGTCAAGCTGCTTTAAGAGCTTTAGCTAGATCCGGTTTAAGAATCGGTCGTATTGAAGATGTTACCCCAGTTCCATCTGATTCTACCAGAAAGAAGGGTGGTAGAAGAGGTAGAAGATTATGATTTGCTTATATCTGTGTTGTTTCCCCAATTCAAATATATTTGCGTTTCATATTTATTATATCTTTACCTATATAGTTTCTATATAAATAATTTTAATTAGCATATTATAATTAATTTCTTAGCATTTTCATGAAGTATGTTTATTTAGCAAATAGAAATAATATCTAGATGCTTTACACGATACGCCAGTGTTCTGTAACTGGGCTATCTAAATAGGTCTGCTATTTTAGTTGACATATATTAATGTATACATTAACACAATGCATCCATCGCCGCTTTAACTATATGAATTCTTTTAATTTAAAATACACATATATTTTGATTTAAGGTATGTATGCTATTTACTGCTTTATAAAAATAATCCAAAAATTTAGAAGTACTCTGCACTCTTGAATTGAAAATGTATAATATTCGAGCAATCTAGTAAACGAAACCTAAGATCTTACCAGAAACATGCTTTCTTCTAGCTTCTTCGTGATCCATAATACCAGCAGATGTAGTTAAGATAACGTAACCAAATTGTCTGGCTGGTAATAAGTTTTCAGTCCATTTTTCAACATCACCAATCTTAACGTTGAATCTTGGGGAAATGACACCACATTTGTTTAATCTACCGTTTAATTGGATAACAATCTTACCAGATCTGTGGTCATCGATGTATTCGAATTCACCAATGTAACCATGCTTTTGCATAACTTGTAAAAACTTGATGATAACCTTGGAAGATGGTCTAATCATAACTTGACGTTTACCACCTTTTTCGGCGTTGTTAATGGAGTTTAAAGCATCAGCTAAGACGGAAGTTCTGGTCATTTTCGGCTAGTATTTTATTGTGATACTATTATCTCTAGAATTTTATTAATATAGGAAAAGTAGTTCTTCTAATTACAGTTGTTTAATATTCAATTCTTAGATAATTTAATTTTAGTATAATCTTGCAATGCTAGGAATATTCTCGGTGCAATGCAACCGGAATGATTGCTAGAATAGTTTTGGGCTGGGAAAGTGTTGGTCCACCCCTCCACCTAACTTCGGTCTACACTACTATTGGTTTGAAAAATTTCACAACAGCGCGTTGAAAAACCAGAAAAACCTATAATATGTGACTGTTTTTATTGTTTATGTAATGTACAGGTGTAATAATTATTTTCCTAACCTTTTGAAGTGTCGTGTTTGGGTGGATATTAAGAAATATATTTTATTTGATTTTCACATTTTGCGATTGCACTTTTTATTTGGTATTTACGATGCGTTTTAGGCAGAGCGACGAGATGGTTAGACAGACAGAAAGTTTAGTATTGGAACATTCTGGTTCAGGCAGCTAACCTAGTTTATTCTGACTATTGCTAGAGCAAGGTTAACAAAATAATATTTGAACATCTTATATATAGAAATATATATATAAACAATTCAGGTTAAAATCCCCCATCTTAAGATCAGCTAGACACGCTTAACGATATAAACATGCCTGTAAGTTAGAGATATACCTTAAACTTAAGTTATTGAACTGAATATGAATTATTGATAGGTCGAAGTAGTGGAATTTTAACATAAAACTCTCAAATCAGTAGGATTTAACAACACCAATATCAGGATATTGAAACATAGAAAGTCTAGTAAACACAGGAGAGGGCCAAACCGAAATAAATAGAATAAAATAGAATGCTAATATATTTAATCGAACAGTCGAAGGCAATCCTTATGAGTATCATGCAAAGATAAAGATATACAATAGAAGAATTATAAAATAGACCCTACAGATTAATAATTCACTTTCAATTAGAAAAATAAACGTGATTACTTGAAGCAAAACAAGTTTACTAACATTATATATTTTAAATCCACTTTCAAAATATTATTTTCGTTATAGGCTCAAAAATCATTTAGAACCAAGCAAAAGTTAGCTAAGGCTAAGAACCAAAACAGACCATTACCACAATGGATCAGATTAAGAACTAACAACACTATCCGTTACAACTCTAAGAGAAGAAACTGGAGAAGATCTAAGATGCACATCTAATTTGAAAAGTTCTATAAAAGTCTATTATTATTTTTATAAGAGTTTATACATTTCTGTACATTTTAGTTACGTTTCAATATCACACTAATTTATTAGCATTTCAAGGTGTACCATACCCTATTTATTCTTGTACTGTGTATAATTGTAAATACTATCTGTAAACTTCAATGAGGTGGTAGTCCAAGCAAATAGCAACCAAATCCGTTGAGTTCTATTATATATTGTCTTCCATCGCTATTATAATAAATACTCATTTATAAGAGAAAAGAAATGTATTAATCTACTATTATTGTACGAAACATCAGAGATTCCTATGGAAAATAAACACTTAAATCATGAAGTTAAACTTTCAGATACTATCTAGCTTGAATTGTGTATTTAAATTCATCATTATATCGTACAATAGTAAAATTTATATAATAAGGTGATACATTTAAGTGTTACCTTATTAGACGCCCTCGTCTAATTATTCTGCGCAACGTCGTTTTTACTTTCTACCTCTTAAGTTAGACTAGATTTTCTAATTATAGGAAATCTTTGTTAAAGTATTCAATTATATATATTTCTGATTATCTAAAATAAATTTTCATTTTTTTAGAAGGAAGCATTGAAAAATTATTTTCGCCTTCCTGATGGGAAAAATCGATAGACAAAAACAAAATGTTATTAGGGTTAGAGTCAAAATATGATGACTATTGCTATATTGATTCTACTTATTAATTAGAATAGAATTATGCATATATTTGATTAAGATAGCTATATAAATTATTGCTGACTATTCTTATTTCGAAAGTAAATTCAGATTACACAAAAAATTGAGGTTTTGGACCAAAGTCATCTTCTTGAATAATAGCACCAGCTCGTCTGGTCATTTCCACATATATACACTCTTCAGTATGTAAAAGCTCATTTGCCGTTGGTCTTTTCCTGTAATCCGGATTGATCATCCACCTAACTGTCCGTTCAAATGATTCACCATCTATCAAAAACTTTGGCACCCAAGCAGGGATTTTGCATGAATTTACGATATTCGTATCTGAATTACTGTTTCCCGTAGTCAAATTATCGATTAAGTTATTTTTTATATTAGTACTAAAAACCGTAGTTGTACCAACATTATTATTAGAAGTAGAATTAAAATCTGCCAGGTGTGTATCACATTTTGTACTCGAAGAAAGTAACGAATCGGAATGAATATCAGTGGAACTTAACCTTCCGGCATCTGATAGATCTCCAGATCTAAGTTTATGCCAAGCATTTCCATTATCAGGTAATACGACATTTGCTGCAATCTCTACTATCATTAGTCCTAGCGAAAATATGTCAGCCCTAAAATCATATATAGAATCCGAAATGATTTCCGGTGCTATATATTCCCTATCACCTTCATTCTCAAAGCTTAGATCTTCCAAAGGTAAATGTGTTGCCATACCAAAATCACCCAGTTTCAAATTCCCTTCAAATGTAATCAATACATTAGCAGGTTTCAAATCTAGATGCACTACGTGACATGAATCGTGTATAAAACGTAACGCTAATGATAATTCCACAATGATTTTCCAAATTCTCCAATCCTCTAATCTTTTATTCCTAGAGACAACCTGTTCTTGAAGGAATTTATCTAGATTGCCATTTTCATAATATTCAGTCATTACGTAGTATGAATTTTGAACTTTCCATGAACTGATGAAATCAATTACGTATTCTTTGCCTTCTTGGTCTAATTCAGTTTTATCTTTAATATCTGCCAATAATTTTATTTCTTGTAGAATTCTCTTGAGAGAATTGTATTTGTTTAATTTCATTGCCTTTATAGCATATTTCTTGTTGGTTTCCGCAAACGTTGCTTGGTAAACTGATGAAAATTGGCCCATGCCTATTATTGTCACATTCGTAAATTTTTCACAAAGATGGGAATCTGGGTTTTGGTTTGTGATTGTGGCGTTTATGTTTCTGCTTGTTGATTTAATCGGTGATTCTTTTTTAATCGATGAGAGTCTGTTGTTTACAGTTGGATGCTTGGCACCTATTATAAATTTTCTTCTAGTTGGTGTAGTAAAATCTTCCTCTTCTTCCTCATCTTGTTGATCATTACCTTTATCATTTAGAATATTATTATTATGTAAATTTTGTTTGCTTGGGCTGCTTTGACGCTTCATATTATACCTTGGTGGCAGATAGTTTGAAAAAAAGGAGAGATCATTTGATGGTTGTCTTCTATGCTGTTGTTTAGTATTATGTTCATTATTGTTGTTAGTACTTGAATCGTCTGCTGTGCCATATAGATCGTTAGTAAATTGCTGCAAACTATTTGTTAGTTCTTTGTTTTTTAGTATGACAGAGTCCCTAGACTTTCGAAGCTTTTTGAACTTGTTTAAGTTATACTGTGGGGAATTATTGTTGTTATTGTTTGAATAAACAGAACTTTGTGCCTCGCTTAATGGCGAAGATTCTAACGCAGCATGGACATGGATTTTTGGAGTCTTTAAAGAAGGTGATATTATAAAGCCGGCACTGTCTGTTGTAAAGCTGGTGCAATTCTGATCAATTGAATTTAGAGAATCGTCCATCATATTGGGTGAGTATATACTAGTCACATTTGATACATGACTATTTTCTTTTAGTGGATATCTTTTAACAGGGGTATTCGGTATGAGTAATTTTTTGGGGTATAAAGAATTGTTTTGTGAGACTTTGGATTTTAAGCCTGATGAATTAAATGCACTAGAATTTGGTTTTGCCCCCGTAAATGATTTATTGTCATCATTTTCTTTATTTCTTTCTGCGTTTAAAAACGATGAAGAGGGTTTTGATGTGCTGGTAGAGGGTAATTGTGAGTATTCATTACGCAAGTTCGAAGATGATGTTCTATAGTTCCATTTCCTCAATGTATCAGGATTGTTTACAAAAGGGGACAACTCGGATTTCGAAATGGTACGCTTTAGATTTATTGGTGTAGAAGGGTTAATTATCTTACTGTTATTATTTTGAGAATCAATGATGTCAGATTCAATAGAATCGCTACGGCCATTTGAAGAAGTACGGCTTTTATCCATAAACGGGGACCACTTGTTGATATAGTAATCCACTTTATTATATTCTGTATCTTCCTCTTCTTTAATCCTTTGTAAAGAGCTGGATTTTGTATCTGTGACATTTGTATTACTCAAAGAGAGGTTTAAAGTACCTGCACTTCTTGTTAAACCATTATTGGAATAAGGATAAAATTTTAAATTGTTTAACCCTAGATTTTGGGCAGAATCTGTATTTAAGTCTTGTTGGTCTTCATATATGTCACTTGAGGGGTTATTTATGTTTTCAGGTTCATTTATATTTATTATTATATCGTTATCGTTATCAAACATTTCAAAATCATCCTCTGAAAATTGTTGCTCCTGTACTTCACTATTGTCACTAGTATTCCGAGAGTACCTATTATTATACATTTTTAATAACCTGATATGTGCTGTCCTATCTTCTGCTATGGTATACCTCAGTAAATCCAAAGAAATATGTTCGCCCTAGAAACAGCTTGTGGTATGCTTAAAAAATTACAATTATATGTGCTTTGCTTAAGGTTTATAAGGATATATAAAACAGTTCTCTTTGGCTTGATTGAATATATTGCTTAAGTAATTAATTCGATTTAACTAAACAAACAATTCTCAACACAATTGTTCCCCATTAACGGAAAAAGAGGAGAGAAGGCATTAAAGACAGGGATAATAAGTTTTACAATATTTATCCTTTTCAGTAACTTTTCTCTGAATCTGATTATGAGCTCAACCATAAAATAGCCAGTTTCAAGGAATATCTGTCTTGTTTTCACCAACAAAATCATATCATTGAACTTTCAAATGGGCCTAAAACAAACGAAAGATAACGCGTTACATTTGATCTGTGCGATAGTTTTACTCTATTTTCAATACAGCGACGCCAATTGTTTGACTTGGTTTTTCATCAAACTTTGAGACGCGAAATGCGCGACAGTATCATGTGAGCGACACGTGGTTTTTATTTCAATTGAATTTCTTACTTCAGCGGTTACCTTAGCAATCAATATTTGGAAAATACAAATACGATGATTAGTTTGCCACTTTATATCTATTAGAAGAAAATATATAGAAATAGCAGTGAGTACAGTATATACTAAGTGATGGTAAAGCAGAACTTATAGAAATAGATACGCATATAAAGAACAAGAAAATATAGAAATGTTCATCATATCTCCTCTGTTCTTAATTGTTTTTAATCTCTGAAATCTGTCAAAGCTCGAGAACATGTTACTACTAAATATCTGAATGTGTTTGAATCTTGAGGTTCAATGAAGTTATCGTTTTATTCCGAACATGTACATGTATTGACAACGAATATCAGATCTGTTTTTTTATTAATGTTTTATGGTGAATACACTCGGTTATGTCTAAATCTTCTTTCAGTTATGGCTGTTCACCATGTATGCATTCAGGAACAGTGGTGACTAAATGCAAAATAAAGTTGCACGATGGTAATACTGCTGAAAGAATCGATAGACATATCGATTCTTTCAAAAAAGTAAGTGAAAAGTATAGTCGTACAGAATGATTTTCATTTTTGAAAATTAAGGAAAGATCTCTTTCTCTCTCTCCTTTTCACCAGCCCTTATCCGAAAATGGAGAGCGATTAATTAATTGAAAATGGAAACCTTGAAATATTAACCCGCATGCACTTTAAAATATTGACATTTCCTAAAACATATATATTTTGAAGGTAAGTAAAAAAAATAAAAAGGAGATAACTTAATTGACTTTAAAATAAAAAATAGAATATATCTTTTCAATTCTCGAGAAAAATCATTGTCGTATTTATTAATCAACAGTCTACATATTTTAAGACTAACAGAAACAAGACAGGATTCGTAATATGTCACAAGAAAGAACAGAATATTTTAGCATATTGACTGCTAAGAAACCTTATGAGGCTACTGAAGCCATCCGAATTAGATTATCTCAAGCAAAGTTAGTTAATAGAGATTTTTATTTATTATTCAAAGAAATATCAGATTTGAAAAAGAATTATGCACAACAACTAAGTAGAATTATTGCTAATAATGAAAACTTAAACCAAAAACTAAAAACCCACATGCTTGAAAATAATGTTTTGACCGAAGAAGAAATGGGAAATTTTGGTTTCGATTCATTAGGGAAATTAGAACCATTATGGTCAACAATTCTAGGTGAGTTAAAATCTGAATTGAGTGCAACTAATGAATTTCAAGGCGCCTTGCAAAACCAAGTCCTGAGAAATTTAAAGGTTTCTACTGAAGATAATAGAAATTGGAATGAAAGTAAAAAGATGCATTCAAAATTAAGTCAAATTGCGGCAACAATTGATTATTATTCTCAAAAAAGTGATCAATCTGGTAAATTACAAGATGCCCAAGGTCAATGGGAAGCTGAGGTACCATATTTAGTTGAATTGTTTGAAACAATTGACTATGATCGTTTACAAGTTTTGAAAGATAGTCTCTTGACATTTCAAACTGGATTTGGTGATTACTTATTAAATACTACATCACAATGTGAAACAGTAATGGCTAAATTCTTAGAATTTGAACCAATGGATGAAATCAATCGTTTTGCAACAGATGCGAATAAATATAACTTCCAATTAAGAGATGTTAATAATAATAATAATAATAATAATAATAATAATAATAATAATAATAATAATAATAATAATAATAATAATAATAATAATAATAATAATAATAATAATAATAATAATAATAATAGCGCACAGGGTGGAAAAAAAACAAGATTAACATCTTCTTCATCAAATCGTCAATCTCAATTTGGTAATCCGAACAAGGAAAAGAGAAAGAGTACTTTTGGTAACTTAGGTCATCGTTTTGCCTCCTCATCTACTGTAGTCCATCATGATTTAATGAATAATGAATTTTCCGATTCAAATAACAACTCCTCTTTACAGTCTAAAAAGACTTCTGGTAAATTGAGGTCGAAGGTTGGTTCATTGTTTGGAAAGAATTTATTAAAGAATAGAAAGTCTCAACATTTCGGTAAAAATCAACAGCCTGCAATTCCTGAGTCCTCAGCTCCTTCAGAAAGATCTTTAGATTCCACATCTAGTACCAATAACTATAATGATTCTGCCATTCAGGCTCGTCAGATGGGATCTACTCGTTCAGAATTGGAACCAGCGTATAATGATCGTATTAATTTAGCTGGCAGACGTACAGGTTCAACAATAAGTGCTATGGCACCATCCGTTGAATTGAAAAAGGAGGTACCCTCTCCTATAGTTCCAGAAAATGTATCTAATTATCAGTCTTTTACTCCCCAACAACCGGTACCAAACCAAGTTACAGTGGCTTCACCATCAAGCCAACCCGTATTTGAGCAACAAGCAAAAGACTCTAATGATAACTCTTTTTCAATGTCCCAAGCTCCTTTACAACCTCAGCAAAAATTCAAGCCATTGCCAGCTGAACCTCAATATCCAGAGCAGCCTCAACAGATGCAATCACCAACTAGTACCAACTCTAATACTAATTTTGCTGCATCTCCATCATCCGCTGAAGACAGAAGGCCAATTCATATTCACGCTCCTGTTGTACCACCTTCTAGAAAACAAACAATAACCAGGGATCAACCCTTGAATACAGAGCCTGTTTCTAATGCCAATAATTATAACAATGCGTACAATAATTATAACATTCGGACTGCTACTGTGGGTTCAATGGAACCTATAACTGCAGGCTCTATTGCACCATTACCCACTCAAATTACAGGTGAATTAAAAGTATTAAATCCACAACAAACTGGAGCTTCCACCACTCTTAATGGACAATCGTTATTTCAACATGATGCTTCTGGTGATATTGAAACTTCAATTGGTCTAAATGCAAGTATAGCTGAAGTTATTAATGCTACATTTAAAGAAGGTATCATTCAAGATTCCCAATTAATTGGTGAAGTTGCTTTGAATTATATTCCTAATATATCGATGAACACACCATTACCAATTGGGATTAATTTAAAGATTAACAACGGTAGTAGATTTGATAAAATTATTCTAAATCAAGCGTTTGTTGAACAATTAGAATCTGAAGTATTTAAGATAAATCCACAATTTATTGATCAAAGAATCCTCGGTGCAATCAAATACTCTATTAAGGAACCATTAGCGCCAGTGGTTATCCAGCCAGTATGGAAATTTGAAAGCCATCAAGCTAGTGTTGTGTTAACAGTTAAGATGGCACCATTTTTACCAGACCGAATTGAAAAATTGGTTCTTGATGATGTTGCTATATTTGTACCAATCGAAGGTTCTAATGCAACAAGCGCTTTATCTAAGCCACAAGGTTCGTTTAGTAAAGAGAAGAAAAGGATCACCTGGAGATTTAAAGAGCCATTAGTGTTAACTAAAAATGGACAGGGTGAAAGGTTGATTGCAAGATTTATTACAGATGGTATAGCAAAGGAAGCTCAAAAGGGTATTTCTATTAAATTCACTATTCGTGAGTTACATAATTCTGGTGTTGATAATCGTGGTATTAGTGTTGGTAGTGGATTATCTTTGGAGAGTCAAGAATTCGATGAAAACGATCCATTTGGTGGTGATTGGAAGGAAGTGCATACTACCGATACATTAGCAGCTGGTAATTACTTTGGTCTGTCATAGGCCATAATAACTTCCGAAGTCAAACAATAAAATGAAGATTATTTTTTATTACTAAATTAAAATTATAATGTTTACTAGAATTTGTCGGGTATATATGCGTGTAAGTGTATTTTATTTTATTTTATTTATATAACTTTGATACAGTGCTCCAATTAACCCATGATTCACGGTCATACCAAGATGATGAAGATGACGTACTATTCAAACTAACATTATCAAATTCTGTTCTCAATAAAGACTCTGTCAGATGAAATATTGTGTTATTTGCTTCTTTTATTTTTCCTTCAATGATGTTGTTATTGCAATTATGTTCTAAAGCATAAAGTTTTAGAATATTCCTGTCCTCTACATACAAACTAGGTATCCCCATGTATTTTGCGTTTATAAGACTTTGTCGATGCGACCGATACCTATCGTTTCTTAGTATCGGTATGAGTTCCTTTGATAACTTCCTGATGTATTCCACTCGTGACTTTGATAGCCGTTCTAATACGGGTGATAAATAATTCCTACCGTATATTGTCTGTGGAAATGGGAGATGAACCTTACTGGGAAGGATATTGGGTTCTGTATGCAGACACCAGTCATCTATCCGTTGGGAAATGTTTGTTTCTACCTTATAGAATGACGGACCAGGTTGCTGACATTCTGGTTCAAGAATAACTTGAACTGATGATCCTATATTTGACTCAGGATTAGAAGCTGATGTTGTACTCGAGAGTATTCCTAACTCATCGTACGATTCTTCTTCCAACTGTTCAGTTTCGGTTGGTTGATCACTTATTATGTTTTCTGTTTCAATATTAGAAAGTGATGTTGTACTTGCTAGGGTAAAGGTATTGTCATTAATAGAATATATAGAATCATATTCATTTTCGTTAATATTGGTTGACTCGAAATTATTTATCCTATTTGGTTGGGGTTTTACTTCTGATTTAGTCCCTCGTTGCCTAATTACATTATTCAATGACATTCTTTAAGTATTTCTCCTTATATCATTTGTTAAGTAGCCTCTTTCTAAAAATATTTTGATATATGTAAGTACATATATTAGAAAATAATAGAACCGTCTAGATGAAAACAAGTTAGAGTAATCAATAACTAAGTGCAAGATTGATTTTATTTATTAAATTTAGATACAACATATTGTTTTCTCCTATTATACAATCAACATGTTGCTTTTCGGAGTTTCGAATTTCCAACAAAACGTGACTATTGTCGCTATAGTCATAGTAAGCACGCGACTAGTTTAGTAGTGTGGCTCTAGCATGCTATAAAAGCAATTACTCAACAAAAAATAGAAGGTTGAAGTGAAGGGGAAGGTTGGGGGTAGTGTGAGAGACTCTGAGAAACTCCTATTGCTACGAACTGTTTTGATTTGTTTTGAATGTGGTATAAAGAATATGAAATTGGTTAAGAAATATTGTTGGATCCTTGACCAATTTCCAATATGGATTACTTACCTTCGATTGCGGTGATTCATATATAAAAAGAGAAACGGGGGCAAGGTAAATGGATCAGTGGTCAGACAAGCGATATATATATTTATTTAAAACTATTAACTGACGTTTAGAATACTGTATATCTTTTACCGTTAAGTTTGGTTTAATCAATATTTAATTGACGTATTAAGTGATATTTTGAGAGGCCAAATTCAAAGTGCGCAGTGAAATCGCAAACTGAGAATAGAAAAAGTATTAACATAGAGAAGTTGATAATATAAGTGCTGCAATATCAATAAAAATGGTAGGATCGATAGATAGGTATATACCAGTTCAAGCTAGCATGCCAAATCCAAAAGCAATATACTCCTCACCAGATATAGATTTCAAACCATTTGAGACAAATGAAAACGATGAACGTTATTTAACAACAAATGGCAAGACCACGGGACCAAGTGAATACGTACTTAATGCTGGACAAATAGATAGAGATCGACCATCAGATCCAAAAATTGATGTAAAGGCAGGATTGCCTACTTATTTAAGCCAGTTACGAATGAGAGTAACAGGCTTACAAGATGATATCAATGAATTTTTAACTGTACAAATGCAGGTAGCGAAAAATAAAAAGTCAAAGTTACTAAATGCTGAGGAAGAGAAAAGAATTGAAAATGAGATTAAGGATCTATTGGATGGTGGTGATGGAGATGACAGCGATAGTGGAATGGACAACAAGTAATTAGTTTAACAATATTATAAATTGTAAATATTTAGGTCTTATCTTTTTTTGTACTTCTAATTCGATAAAAACTAAATATCAATATCGATTAAGTAGGGGATTTCATTCATGTCAGTAACTACCTGTATAGGCTACGGTTTATATTATATAAAAAATATTTCCATTAATAATAGTGTGGTTGATAGCGCCATCTCTAAATTTATTTTTATATTTTTATCACTTCGTATTTTACGATGAAATCAAACGCAAAAAGCGTAAAATTTCAAAACAAAAAATTCAAAAAAATTGATTTCATCAGTATTCGACAGCCTAAAATGCAGTTAAACTAACAACAAAGAAATCTAATTGCAGTCAAAAAAATATCTATTTAAATATTAATATCCGTTAGTTACTTTCTAATATTTTCAATTCTTAATTTTGATTTTGATTCATTATAATATACACGGTTATCCCATTTAGCAAGTTTGTTGTTAATTTTTCTAGTTTTCAGTGTTATCAAAATGGTTTTGAAGCCAAAGTCTAGAAGAAATTCATTTCGTCAGCAATCTTCTTCTTCTTCTACATGGCCATTAGGTTTATCCCCTTTGGGTGCCGGTAAAAATCAAAGGTTTGCAAAACCTTTAATAGCAAAATTAGCAATGTTATTTTCAAGCTTTTGTTTTATTTTATACTTCTTTTCAAAATTTTTCTACCCATCATATTTATCATCTCATCCCGCACTTCCCTCTACCCATGGTTATTATCTTAACGAATTATATGCATCAAACCGTTTAATTTTTCCACATGTTGAACATGCAACATTATTAAAGGAGATTGGTATTAGAGGTCTGTTTGCTCTCAAGATAGAAGTGGATGGGTCAAAGAAGTATATATTCAAGAATGATGATATGCCATTAACAGATGAAGAGAAAAAAAAATCAACAGATCAAGTATTTTTAGTCAAGAAATCATTCCTGGATCATGGTAAATTAGTATACCGTAAAAGATCTGACTCACCTGAAATCGTTATTGTTACACTAATTGATTTCGTTAAATATGATTTAGACACCATAGTCAAAGTAGTACAAAATAGAGTCAATTATGCCCAAGTACACAAATATGGTGTCTATGTGCGTTGGATTCAAGAGTTTTTACCTGCGATGAATAATCAAAATATTGAGCAGAATTATGAATTTTACAAACCTTTGATGATGAGAGCTGCCATGCATGCTTTTCCTCACGCTAAACATTTCTTCTTTGTTGATCAGGAAGCATTAATTATGAACCTTGGTTTATCTTTACAGAAGCATTTACTAGATCCAAATATCTTGGATCTAGCGTTATTAAGAAATGTACCAGTTAGACCAGGCTCTAATATTAACACTTACCAAAACTTTAATATTAATAAAGCTAGAATAATTGTTTCACAGAACAGTGAAGGTTCCATTGATTTAACTTCATTTGTGATATCTAATGATGATTACGGTAAAGCATTTATGGAATATATTATGGATCCAATAGTAACGGATTTCCATTGGAATAACAATCTAGGTGATTGTTTTGGCCATATTTTGCAATGGCATCCAACTTTATTATCGAAAACTGCTATTGTAGTTCCAAAGATTATGGCTTCGAAATACGATGCTACAAGAAGTCCCTCTGCTGCAGCAGACGCTTTCCATTATACAGAAGGTGATCTAATTGCTTCATTTAAAGGGTGTAGTTTGAAAAACACTTGCACTAGTGATATTAGTGAAATGTTTGCCAAGATAGAAAAATAGATGCAATAGGGTATAAGAATTGATGATATTTGATAGAAGGATTTATCTAATAGATAGATGGGTTGAGTAAAGATAGCAGTTGCTAAAACGGATAAAACTAGTGTCGGAAGAGCTTTAATTAATACAAAATTTGGATGTTTTCATCATATATTATAAGTACATAATACAAGAAGATAATAATATTGTATAATATATATTAATAAGTTCATTCTGTGAAATTTTTACCTGTTATGTACTGAATATTAGTCTTGACGATCAAGCATTTTTTTTTCGCGTAATTTGAATTTTATGTTGAAAGAAAGTCCATGATAGTATTTGCATTCTTTATCTGCTTACATTAAGGATCAGTCAAGAATGAATGTGGGACCCAAATAACTCCCTGTTTACAACAACATGATATTTGTAACCAGGTTAAATATGTGTATAGTATAGATCATGTAATACTTTTGCCAGCTAATACTGGAGAGACTCCTTGTTATCTTGGCAAATTTTATACTCTTACTCTCGTTCTTGAACAATGATATATCAAAATGCAAACGTAATGTTTCTATTCTATCACGTTTTCTATTTCTTATAATAAGAACAAAAAGTTGCTACTTTTATCTATCTACTTCTATTTCTAAATTAAGGAATTTGTTCTTTTGTCGTAATTTTCTTGTACCTGAAGGATGCATGGGCAATTTGGGCATCGTATGATTAAAAATTTTTGATCAAAAAACCATTCAGCCTTCCACGAATAAGTAGAGATAAACGTGAATATAAATAGTAAGAAATAGGATTGTTATCAAATTAATAAATCATATATTTGTTTCGGATCTAACCATCAAATTTAATTTTGGAAAAAAAGCATTAGTGGTACGCTTCAATAATAATGCTAATAAGTCAATTCAAACAGGAAGAGAATAACCATTTGATAATTCTAGAAAATCTATTGGCAATATGTGATTCTTTCAAGGGGTCTAAAGGTTCAAATTTGGACCCATTTACTAAAGTACGAAATCAAATTAGTAAAATTGGTATGGTATTAAGAAATTTAATAGGAAAATACTTTGTTCTTCCTCAACTATTAACTCGGTATGAAAATGTAAACTCGGCAATAGAATCCTGGGTTAACGGTATAGATATATTAATGTATTACAATATTATTCTTTTAGAATCAATTAAGTTGATATTAGACCCTGATGTTTCCTTACTGAGAAGTGGCCAACGTCCAGATTTTACGATATACATATTGAAATTTTATAACCGACTGGTATATTATAGGGATACCATAGAATTAGATACAAAGAAAGATAGGATAAATTTGGTGCTTCAGAATTTTGAAGATCAATTTAAAAATGCGTATATGATGTCAAATTTTACAATATTTAAGTATGACCAAGTACATGATATATTAGCACATAGTCATAATGTAGTCTCATCTTATCCAATAAATATGGAAGATGTAATCCAAAAAGATTATTTCAAGCTTACAATGAACAGGTTACACACTAACACTATCTTAGTAGAGGTTTTTCATTTAGTATCTGGTTATATTGCAATTTTAAAAGTAAACACTGGAGAACTACCTCATTTGATCAAATCAGGAAGTGGGTTATTACAAAGATTATCCTGCGGACAGTTCAATTTATTAAATTTGGGAAGGACATTATTATTTCCCATTATCAGACCCGGTGAATTCGAGAGAATAAACTACATACCTTCAGGATATGAATTGAAAGCTAGTACTGGGAATGGCACTTTACTAAAGATTGCATGCATTGACCCTATTAAATGGGAAACTCATTGGAAATTACATTTTAAAAGTTTATTTGACCAACAAAATATTTCTAGTTCACCTTTTGAAAAGGGCCTGGGATCGAGATCTGATACGCCGTCAACTTCACTAAATTTTATTAACAAATTTGAAAATTTACAAAAATTGGAATCTGAGAATGCATCAACAGGTCTTGGTCTCATTTTATCAGGTACTTCTTCAATGTCAGTTGAGGAATCACAACCTCAA
This sequence comes from Jamesozyma piceae, assembly GCA_030674245.1. Taxonomy (NCBI): domain Eukaryota; kingdom Fungi; phylum Ascomycota; class Saccharomycetes; order Saccharomycetales; family Saccharomycetaceae; genus Jamesozyma; species Jamesozyma piceae. The sequence continues at coordinate 37,377 of JAJLYB010000079.1, forward strand.
AGATCAACTTCTGGATTTTCATTGCATAAATCAAAGCCTTTACAGGAACTTATACCTTCGAATGTTGATCAACAAGTTAAACCAAGGGCAACCTCTAATAACACTCAGGCTAAACCCCCTGGTTTAAATCTTAATATATATTATTCTAAAAATTATACAGTTCATGGTGCCTCTCCGCCAAAAGATGATGCGAAGCTTCCTCGAACCTGTGAACTATCACCCTTACAACAACGTCAACAATTTGTAGAACCAACAAGTCCGATCAGCGTGAAACTATTCCATAATATTAGTAATATTGCTAGCGATATGGAAAGTTATATATCTGAAGAGGACAATCCTAAATATATCCCAAGCGACACAAATAATGATGGTTGTAATATAAATGGCTATAATAAGACACAGAATCGAGATGTCACCGATTTAAGCGTTGCTGATAAAAATCCAATTTCTGATAAAAAGAAATCAAAATCACTGTTAAATATTTTTGGCATTGTGGATAGGGAAAAGAAGCTATCTACAACCCCAAACTCTAAATCTACAATTAGTTCTAATGAAAACCCAGTTGCATCGAAGGCTGAGTCGTTACAGTCACTAGTTAGCATACATAAGAAAGAACAAATTATAGAAACATTTGAAGTGATCCCTAAAAGTTTGGGAGTTTCAAAGAACACAACAATATTTGAAAATAATGAGACAAGGGTGTCATTTTGGAGCGGTAATGGCTGGAAGAGCCTGCATGGAAGAGAGCCTTTACAACTAAGTATAACATCAAAACCGAACGAAAACGCAATATTGATTTTTCACTCCATCGATAATATCAACAAATGTAAGTTTGCTACAATAATAAATTCTAATTGGAAATTTAATAGGTCAACGGCACAAGATGTTCAATTGCATATACCACCGGTATGTTTCGTTAAAAGTGCGTTCCCAATAGGTGCCACTATTACCGTAAGATCTCCTCTCATAAACAAATTAATCAATATTTTAAGTCATTGCATAAAATCGACACATATGTCTCTGAAACAATTTAATTCTGTTGAAACGACCCGCTCAAGTGTCTCACCTAGTTCATATACCAACAATAGATTGACTGTTTCAAAATCTTCTACTGAAATATCTAGTGTTTCCGTCGAAATTAAAGATCGATATGAAATGTTAATAAACAATTTGAAAGTAAAGCGCCATATTCGTACGGATGGCAGGTGGCGTCCTATTAATGTTGGTGTTGTGAATATATATACAGAATCTCAAAATCACAATAATCAAAGTTATGGTGATTTGAAGGTAACATTTGAATTTAGTGCTGACATTCAAAATAAGTTAACGTTTGTGAGTGACGTTAATGATATTAGAAGAATTGGTAGGACTGGAATTTCACTATTTGGCAAAACAGAAGGACAATTGTTCGAGTTTGTTAACCAAAATATAGCCGACGAAGTTTATACAACTATACAAAAGGAAAATGTGTAGGCTTATAAATATAAGCGTCACTTAACAATTTTTTATTGTGTCTCAGATATTTACAGATTATTTAAGAAATATTTACCCAATTATTGTTTGTTTTGGAATGCTACTATTGAAGCTGCATTTACGTTTCTATGAATGTCACGCTTTCCAACATCATGAGTGTCCTCGACCTCACCCCATCTGTCCGTTTGATATATCGTTTCTAAAGTTGCAGCTTTAACAATATCATCTACTGTATATTCCAAATCCTTAATTTCGTTTACAAATGCCTTGTTTTGTAATAATAGTATACCACAGATAAATGATTTTGTTGTTAATACTACTTTTTCAAAGACAGCTAAATTCCAAGGTGATAATGAATTTAAATATTTTGTAGCAGCCTCTTTGACCTGTTCACTTTGCATATTACCTCTTAAACCATGTATATCTGCATCTAATATTCTGAGTTCAATTGGAGAAGAAGGAGATCCAAATTTACTACCTAGAAAATTCTCAATACTTTTTATTATAGGTTTATAAAGTTTATTTTGTGCTTCTCTTAGCGTACCTTCATATTCTGCCTTAGGTGAGAAAACCAACAATGTATCCGTATCTAAATATCTTAGGAGGTCTTTATTTATTGCGTTTCTATCCCCTCCAATTTTAACCTTTAGGTCTGCATTAGATCCGTCATTATTTGTAAGTTCTAAATCGATGCAACGAGAAACTAATGAGGTCAACGGAAGAGAATGTTGCTTAATGGATAAATTTGGTAAAGTTTCCCATTCCTTTTGTAAAAGCAATGCTAATAATTTTTTATCCTTTGTAACAGCTAAGGGATTGCCTAATGGTGTTTTGATTGCTTTATTATCCAATTCGATTTGTAATTTGTTATTTGCATTTGAATCATTCAATGAAACGTTTTCCCAAAATTTTTTACCTGTCTTGGCCAATCTATTGGTTTCTGTATTTAAGTTGGATTCTATTGAGTTATCAATCCCTAAAGGAGATGCTGAGTTTAAGATTGGTGTGATTGATGATGAAAAAAATCTCATCTGGTATAGTTTACCATTGGCTAATACCAAATGTCTCCTTGAAACATGTAATAGAGCTAGCATTGTAAATATTCTTGATAATAAATTCCCCGTGAGCTATTTGAATAAGTGAATAGTCAAGCGATTGAATGTTATATATATATATATAGCTACTCAGATATCTCCCTTTCTTTATTTGTATTTTACCGGTGTTTTATTTTCTTAGTTATCATTAAATTGTTGGAAATTTTTGTTAGAATTTAAAAAAATATTATGTTTGATAAAAGAAACCACAGGAACTAGGCAAATATAAACAATACAAAATATTTTAAACTAGGATATATATTTGTAGTAAATAGATAAAGCATCAAATAAACCTGTAGCATTAAAATTCAAAAACGTACAAAATGTCACAACCCCAATTAATGAATGAAATGACAAACAGTTTGAGATCATACCAAACCCAACTGAATACAGTCAATCAACAATTGGTACATTTAGAAAGACAGGAAAAGTTAGCACAGGTGACAGCTAAGGAATTGGGTTCTTATCCAAATAATACAGTGTGGAGATCTTGTGGCAAAACATTTATATTGGAAGATAAAACAAAATACTTGGGTGATTTGAGTCACGACGAAGGTGTCTTGAAGGAACAGAAAAAGAATCTAGAAATAAAACAAAACTACCTGAAAACTAGTGTGGATAAAACAGTTGATAATCTAAGAGCTTTGTTACAAAAGAAGTAAAGCGGGATACAAGTCATCATTTATATATATATATATATGTATGTATGTATATGTATACTTTCATTTATTCAAAACTTATAGTATATAGAGGAAGATTATAATTACAAGGATAGAAACTTCTTTATGATTTTATATATATTTCAAATTAAAATTGATACGATATATATATTTGTAGATTTATTTGTGCATATTATTAGACGGCACTATAGCCTCCCCTTTGTGAAGACTCAGATCTACCAAGGATCTTGGACATGACTTCCTTTCCGAACTGTGGCAAAAGTTTTAAAAACTGGGTAGAACGTTCAATAAACTCATTACGGAAGTCGCTAAAAGAACCACCTCTAGTATTTGTATATGAAACAATTACTAAATAGATGATTGTGAATAAAAATGCGTATAATAATAACCATGTGAACCAAGAAAATCCACCACTCTTTCCAGTTCTATCATTGTCATCGTTATTGCCACGATTCTTGTCACCATTTTTGTTATCTCCCTCTCCACCATTTTCTTCTTTCAGGCAAGCAGAGGGACCTATTATAGATAATTTGATTTGTTCGTCTTGCCATACACTGGAAACTACTTCATCTTTTTTCATATTGTTATTACATTCATATTCGAGTTTGGAAACAACCTTGTTAGAGCCCCACTTTACACCTTCTGAAGTTATAATTATTTTCCCGTAAGCTATGAGAATATTATAGTCTAGTCTATTTTCGAAATTAATTACTTGGGTAATGATTGGTTCTTTATCTGGGAGAATAGCCTCAGTTGCTACACAGAGCGTGTTTTCTGCTCTACAACCCTCTGGAATTTCTACATCATTCTTACCTTGTCCACATATATTGAGCCACCATGTTGTTCTTGTTATGCTTGGTGGCGTTGCTTTATCAAACTTGAGTAAAGTTGAGGAGAACTTTTCAAATTGGTAATCAGCCAAGCGACCGGAGGAACAGTCAAGACCTTGAACATGAGATAACAAAGTTAAAATTGGAAGTATTAAAATACCAGTATTTGGTTTCATTACTAGTAATCGGCTTTTCTATGTACTTATGCTATGAACTAAACCCTTTTTAAACTATATCTAACTACGGTAGATTTCCCATTTGCCTCTCCAATCCTCTTTTTTTATTTTATCTGTTTCTGCAAAACAACAAAAAGGTATTAATTATTTCTTGACTGTTTTAAAGATATTTTCTGTGCACCATCAAATCCCTCCACTCACCCAGACATATTAAAAAAATAATTTTTCAACTTTTTAAATTTTTCAAAATGAAAAATTGAAAGTTTGATGGTGGAAAAAGCATAAATTTCCAAGCTTGAGAGAGAGCAGCACTCCGGTGGGAGAGAAAGAATAATCGTAAACCCAGCCTAAGCTTCCCTTAACAATTGTCAGTTCATCACCTTCTAGCAATAGCAACAGGTCCTCTCAGAGGTCACAAACTCCCTACCAGTCCGAGCCTGCACCCTCAAGCTGCTAGCTTAAACATAGCGGTTTTTCTTTCTAATTCCAATGGACAATATGCAAATGGTAGGCAGATACTCCTCCACTGGACATCCAATCAACTAACATACACTACTGGAAAATTATATTCCACAAACAAAGAGAGAAATTATACTATCAATCAACCACCATTAGTTAATTTTTTTAATTGAATAGTTACTACATATTAGAAGACGTTATTTCTTTTACTTATCATACATCAAGAAACTTCTTCAAAGACCCAAAGAAACAACTATAGAAAATGGCTAGATACGGTGCTACCTCTACAAACCCAGCTAAGTCTGCTTCTGCTCGTGGTTCCTACTTACGTGTTTCCTTCAAGAACACTAGAGAAACAGCTCAAGCTGTCAACGGTTGGGAATTAACCAAGGCTCAAAAATATTTAGAACAAGTCTTAGACCACCAAAGAGCTATTCCATTCAGAAGATTTAACTCTTCTATTGGTAGAACCGGTCAAGGTAAGGAATTCGGTGTCACCAAGGCTAGATGGCCAGCTAAGTCTGTTAAGTTCGTCCAAGGTTTATTACAAAACGCTGCTGCCAATGCTGAAGCTAAGGGTTTGGATGCTACTAAATTATACGTTTCCCACATCCAAGTGAACCAAGCTCCAAAACAAAGAAGAAGAACTTTCAGAGCTCACGGTAGAATTAACAAATACGAATCTTCTCCATCCCACATTGAATTAGTTGTCACTGAAAAGGAAGAAACTGTTTCCAAGGCTGTTGAAAAGAAGGCTATTAGATACACTTCAAGACAAAGAGGTAGAATCGCTTCTCAAAAGCGTATCTCTGCTTAAAGTAGTTCACTCAATTTTACATAATTGAAATTAAATATCTATATAATATAATCTTTTAAAAAATAACTAACATACTTTATTCATTAATTATTTTTTTCTTTGATATTTCTCTAGGATTTCCCTCAGTTTTTTTCGTTATTATTACTATCAATATTACATTTTATATATTATAATTATAATTATATATGACAAATAGTTACGAAGTATCTATCTTTCCAACCCTTGAAAAATATATGCGTATTGAAAAGGATCGTTGTTTTATGCTGACCAATATCTGTAAAATTGTGGAGCTTCAATAGATATTGGTTTAACATCATTTTCATTTTCAGGTTTAGATTTATTATCATTATCCGTGTTATCCTCTTTACCCTCAGATCTATCATTAAATTTGGGGCCTATACTTAAAGACAATGGTCTTGATAATAGTTGTTTGATTTCCCCTAATGAGTTTGCTAACGACTTTTTGTCAATTGTTTTATCGGAATCAGAGTTGGCATTATCATCTTTATCTAACAGATTAAATGCATTTTCAAATTTCTCTAAAATTACATTGGATTGCTTGGCAAATGATAATCTTTGAACTAAAAATTGTTCTTGTTTTCTTTCTAAACTTTTCTTATCAAATTCTATTGATTTCTCTAATTGATCAAATATTTGTAATTTGGTCTCTAGCTTTTCAAATTGAACTTGAATTAATTGATTGGTTAGTTTATTCATCTGTCTTTCCTCGTTAGTAGCAAACACGTGGGAACGAAAACCTAAAGTTGCAAGAGCAATTTCTGAACCTTCTTTGACATCATTGGAGTGATCTACTTTAGGTAGTTTTCCTTCCATTAGCGGCTCTATGTCGTTTTCTTTCTCCTTTTCCTGTTCATTCTCCAGCTCTTTCTCATTTTCATTCACCTTTACGTGATCCTTTGGAATTGGAGTTTCCAGTGCCTTTATAGCACGGTCTGTCATGTTTTGTACTATTTTAGGGTCCACCAAGCCAACTAAGAAGGCAATTGTTGATAGAACTGGATTTTCACTCTTTGAGAATGGTAAATGTGGAGCAAATTTTAAAGGACCTAAATCATTAACATTCACAAGTGATTGACCCTCTTCTACCTTTATATCATCTTTTTGTAATTTATTAACGTCTTGATATAAGAACTTATCTTCGATTGGTAATTGTAGAAACTTCAAAATGCATTGTTCTGGAGATTTATGCGCTACTAGTTTAGCAACTTTATACCAATTTGAACCATAAGTTTGAATCCCTTTTAGTAACAACTTCAATTCTTCTTTTGTCCAATCATCTTCAGCATTTTGTAGAATTTTTGCTCTTTTCACCGATGGTAAAATATCATTTTCATTTTCATTTTTACTATCATGTTCGGTAGTTGAAATAGTGGCAGAAGTATCAGCAGGATCATCTATTTCTGAAACGTTACGTTTTTCCCTTTCGCTTTTCAAATACTTATGTAAAGTACTCTTTGGATCGTTTACATCCATCATTTTTTTTAATTTAGCCATATCCGGTAACTGTACAGATGGTTTATAGCTTTCAAATGGGAATATACCTCTTGGAGCATCATGTTTTGTTGAAAACTCGCTAGTGAAGGGTGGTTCTATATTTTTTGGCAGTACATTTGCATGTACTTGGTAATTGATTAATCCCCATTTCATCAAAAACTTATGAACTCTAAATATTACGGCTGCATCACCTGAGATATTTCTCCTAGCTGCAGTGACACTGAAATATTCATTTGGGTTAAGACGGTACGAATTAATCATAAAATTTCTATATTTTACGTAAATTTCAGGAGTCTTTGATGCTATCCTATTTGTAAAGAATTCAGGAAGTGATTTCTTTTCAATTTGATGGATTTTTTTCAAGTTAAACCAGGTGGAATAACTTGGGATAACAATCTCATGAGCTTGCGGTATTAATACATCTTGATGGGATTTACTTACTGGGATAGAAGAGGCTACAGGTTTTGTTACCGAATCATGGATATTAGAAGTAGATGATAGTGATTCACTATTGCTTATTGTGGCTCTGGTAGTGGTTGTAGTCGTGTCAGTTATTGATGTTACTGCATGAATTTCCGGGTCGGTTGTAGTTGCAGCAGGAGTTGGGCTAATACTTGAATCGTTTATATCATTAAGGATAGAAGGTGTTGCATTGTCTTCATCTTCTTCTTCATCCTCGTCATCCTCGTCACTATTATGATTGTTGTTGTGCTCTTTTTCATCACCGCGTGCTTCATTTTGGATATCTTCTTTATTAACGTTATCAGATTGATCAGCATCTTTATCACTGGTAATTTCCATCTTTTTTTCACTTTCACCTTCGTTATCATTTTCGTTTATATTTTTGGTTTCTTGTTCTTTTTCTACTTCATTTTCTCTTTTCGTTTTGCCATTATCATTTTGATTCCCTGAATTATCCTTCTCTCTGCTTGTACTTTCAGTATTCTCTATGCTCTCATTATTGTTGTTTTCAATTGGTGTTCTAGACAAGTTATCTATTGAAGTATCATTGTTTATATCGTTAGTATTGGCTATACTTATATCTGAATTTGAATTTGAGTTTGAATTTGAGTTTGAATTCGAATTATTGAAGCTATTTTGTATATTTGATTCATCTTCTAGCATATCAATATCTTCATATACCTTATTAGGGCTATCTAATTTGTTTTCAGTGTGTTGTGATTGTGGAATTTTTGCAGTTTCATGGCCAAATTTTGATAATTCTGCAGTGTTGGATTCATTTATAATGCTACTAGAATCATTTTTCTCTCCAGTTATGTCATTAGAATTATTCTTCTCTTCAACTATACTATTTCCACATTCCGTTTCTTTTTCTGATACGACTTCAGAATCAGATTCGACTATATTCTGTTTATTTTCTTCCCTATCTTTTTCCGTATTTTCTTTCTCAATCTCTTCGTTTGTTTCCTCTATTGGTGCAACATCATTTGAATTTTTATTTTCGTCTGTAATTTCTCTCTTATTTTCTTGTTCATTTTCATTCTTGTCCTTTGTATTTGAATAATGCATATTTTCTTGTTCGTTCTTATCCATATCAATATTACTTAAGTCATTTAAGTCATTGTCAATGTTAATGTTAATCTCCCCGCTTGTATTGGAAGTACTATTGGTTTTTATCTCTTCTTTAGAAGGAATGATTTCATTAATATTTCCGTCAGTATTTTCTTCCTTATTTTCAATTTCATTCTCTTTAAGGCTCTCATTTGATTTTATTATATCTTCATCTTTATTAGGTTTCCTTTTATTATCTTCTTCAGGTGATTCAAGTATTTTATTTTGTAAAGAATCTTTAACTTCATTTTCTGGTACTTTCTGAACATCTTCTTTTTTGCTCTCTTCTTCTTCTTCTTTTTCTTTTTCTTCTTCTTCGAGCTTCTCGGTGTCAGCATTACTATCTACATCTGCATCCACAACTGCCTTTTCATTTGTAGCCATATGTAAATCTTCCTTTTCTTCCACAAGCTCATTTTCTTGATCATTTTTACTATTTTCATTGGTATTATGTGTTGTCTCAGTAAACTCATCCGTAATGATATCTGGTATCTCATTAAATAAATCTGAATTATCATCAATATTCTCATCTTCTATATTCTCATCTTCTATATTCTCATCTTCGTTATCGGCATTGCTAACGTTCTGGATGGCAGCGTTATTCTGATTATCTACATCTATAGCGATATCCATATCCATACCCATGTCCATACCCATATCCATATCCATATTCATAGGTAAAAAATCATTTAATTCCATGTTATCGTCATTTTCATCACCATTGCTACTGCTGTTGTTATTGTTAATTTCATTAGAAACATCATCAATGCTAGCTGTAATGTCGTTATTATTATTTTCCTGCTCCATAATTAATTGAGATAATAAGCAAGCATCCAAAGCGTCTAGGTTTATTCAACTCAACTTAACTTAACTTAACTTAGATCAGTTCAATACAATTCAATCTCGATCTGTAAGCTCGTTCGTTTCTTCCTTATTCACCCACCTATATAACATCCTTCTAGTCTTTTTCTCTTCTTGCCATTGTTTTGTTTTCTTTGTTTGTTTTTCACGTTTAAATTTTATTATTGACATTTTAGTGTTACCCGAATCTGTATTATCCGGGTAACTAAATGCGTCTTTGTATCACTTTCCACGAGGTGTACTATTCCTCTTCCCTGATCCGGTAATTCGTATCATGTGCTCTCAGTACACCAAGCAGAACACGCGATTTTTTTATCTCTTGGGTTTTTTTTTCTTTTTTATGAAAATTCTAACGAAACAAAATCACTAAGAAATCCTCTCGAGATCAGATATTTATAGCTATACATTTAAATAAGAGTTTTGCAGATACTACCATTGTTTGTTTGAAGTGTAGCTCAGTCTGAAAGTAGGACAAAGTTACATAAGTACTATTAGTATTTGCGCATAGCTCTTCATTTCACTCGATTTAATTATATTCCATTCACTTTAATACATTTTCCACTATTGTATTCATCCCTTCCTCCTTATTTTGCCTATTTTCAGTTCTTTAACATATATTTGCCTAATTTACTGAATAATTTCAAATAATATCCATAGATTTAAGTAACCAAACAATGCAAATCTTTTCGTCGTTTTGTTTGCTATTTCTAGCACTTCTAAACCATGTTGCCTTTGCTGATATCGTTGTCATGTCTCCAAAGAAAGGCTCAACCGTCACAGCATCTGGTGCTTCTGTATCACTTGATATGGTTCTATTCGATGACACTAACAGTCCACATATGGATAAATTCCGTTCATTAACAGTCATGTTATGTACAGGTCCAAACAATAAAATCAACTGTTTTGCTACACTAGCCAAGAATTTGAACCCTTCCAGTTTAGAGAAGACTGTTCAAGGTGGCTCTACTTATTATTCAAAGTCACTCACATTCTCCAGTTCTATTGCAGGGTCAGGACAGTTTTATCTTCAAGTTACAGGAACTATTGATAACCGTGACTACACGATCCATTATGGTCCAAGATTTCAACTGGCTTCTATGGTTACTTCAGGTGTTACTTGGTCATATACTGGTGGTACCGTTTGGACATATTCTGGCAGTACACAGCCAGCTGCGCAAGTAATGATTCAACCAACGGGTGGTCCTGCTGATGCACCAATTGACTCCAGATCATTCACTGTGCCATACACATTACAAACAGGTGCGACCAGGTATGCACCAATGCAAATGCAACCAAATACAACAGTGACCAAGACGACTTGGTCAAGGAGGTATGCCACCAGTGCAGTGACATATTACTCTGCTTTCCGTAATACATTAGACCAATTAAGTACAAAGACTCCTGGTTGGTCATATACTATGACGAGTGATGTGAACTACGCAAGTGTTGCTCCATTCCCATCTGATGACGGTAGTTGGTATAGCCCTTCACAAAGAATGACTTTAACAGCTAGAAAGGTTAACCAATAAATCCAGCAGTAAATCATATTATACAGTATATATATACATTAACAATAAAACAAAATAAAATAAATAAATAAATTCTTTAAAAACTTAGTTTGCGTATAAAGATATACATATATATAGATATGGTATACTATGGTATACTAGATTGGTTGATTGATTGTATATAGGTATATCTAAGTTTTTAATAAATTTCTGGGAATAATTTACATAATTTCTGTAGACCAACTACACCATCTACACTGATCTCTTCACCTTCATTGAATATACATTCTACGGAATCGAGGATTAAAAAGCCTACATCACCTGAATCACTAGCTCTGCAGATGAATTCATACCATTTGTCAACCTCGTAGTTTTTGTTAGTTGAGCTTATCTTGACGTTATCTAGCGTTATCATCTCGGATGTCTTGCCAGTTGGTGATTTTAGTACTAAGGTGGATTCTGTTGGTTGGATAGCTACCTGTGCTATTAGACGAAAAACAGGAGTTGTAGCATTGGAGAGGTCGGTAGGGTCTAGTCTTGGAGTTTCACTGGCCATGATTATAGTTGTAGTTGTGGATGTGGTTATAGTTGACTGGTGTAACTTGAAGTTATTGATGTATATGCTTTCTTGAGTGTGAATATTGGATATAATTTTACGGTGTGAAATGAAACGCGTTCAGTGGTAACAAAGACGCGTAATTTGTATATGCCCATATAATCGGTCCGGGTAACTAACAAATACTGGGTAACTTAGACATCCTTTAGTGTAATGTTCAGTCTGTAAACAATGGTATAAGCTGCACTAGGCTAAATAAAACTAAACTAAACTATATTGAGATATCGCTTAGCAAGTATGATAAGAACTGAATGTTACATCATTGTGTAAGGTTTGACTTCTATCAGAATGCATGTATCTATATCTATATCTATCTCTACATCTCCATGGATCAATATCTCCATGGAAGTTTTCCCAACCAACAAGAAACATACACAAACGATGACTCTATATACCCAGCGACAGAGTCATGTCGAGGGTTGAATCTAGATAAGCAACAAAAAGTATTGAATTGAGTTGAATTGAGTTGCATTGCATGTATTTGCTTGGCATGTGCTGGCTTATCAAACTCAGTTTGACACTATCGTAATACCGGTTTCTCTTATCAACTCTCCACACGATCTGCCAACTCTGTCATTCAATCAATTCAGGCAATTCAGCTCAATTCACAACCATTTTCCGCTTCTGTGTAACCAACACTTACTCTTCACTCCACACACCACACTCCACACTCACATCCACAAAATCAAAATTGACGCATTTCATTTTCATCTCTCGCTCTCTGTTCCGGTTTGTGCTCACTGCATTGTCTCCCGCACGCTCCAGAGTCACTGTACTATATCTATATCTGCCACAACCAACCCCTTATCTTGTCTGCTTACCATATACACTTCTTTGGAATTTAACTTTGCACTTCCATTTCACCATAGTTTGCCTCGAACCTGTCCTATACGAAAATATATAAATATTGTCTTTCTTGTATAAGCTAGTCTGGTTTATTTTTCATTTCTTTTCGGTCCGTTTTCTCTTGGTTTCTCGTTAATTCCCGTCTAACAAACTATCCTTTAGAACCTTAAACGACTATCCAAAAAATAGCAAACAAGCAGAATGGCTATTAAATTACCCATTGAAAAATCCTCGCAAAAGGAAACCCAATCCTTCCTACAGAGACACAAGAAATTACTGGTCTCATTAGCTGCCGCACTATCTGTAGGTACCTATGTTACATGTAATACCATGAACATGCCATGTTCCTCTTCTGGTTCTAATCATCTAGAATCTTATAGCCATGGCTCAATCTGTGGCAAGATTGAACCTTTATCTCCATCATTTAACGTATCCGTCGATACAATCTTAAATGACCCTGCCTATAAATCCGCATCCATTGCTAGATTGTCTGGTGCTGTTAAGATCCCTACTGAAGTTCAGGATGTTAATCCTCCTCCAAAGGAAGACCCGGAATTCTACGCTCATTTTATTACTCTCCACCAATACTTAAAGGATACTTTCCCCTTGGTTCATGAGCATTTCACTCTCGAATATGTCAATGAAATTGGTTTATTATATACCTGGACTGGTAAGGACACTTCACTAAAACCAATCCTTTTGATGTCTCATCAAGATGTCGTCCCTGTCAACAGGGACACCTGGGATGAATGGACTTTCCCTCCATTTTCAGGTCATTACGACAAGGAAACTGACTCAGTATGGGGTAGGGGTTCAAATGACTGTAAGAATCTAGTCATTGCTGAATTTGAAGCCTTAGAGAAACTATTAGAAGATGGCTATGTTACTGAACGTACTGTTCTTCTATCCATTGGTTTCGACGAAGAAGCTAACGGTAGACTAGGTGCTGCTCAACTAGGTCCTTTCATTCACAACCGTTACGGTGACGACGGTGTTCTAGTCATCCTAGATGAAGGTGCAGGTATCATCGAAGTAGACAAGGACGTCTATGTCGCTTCTCCAATTAACGCAGAAAAGGGTTATGTCGATGTTGAAATAGGTATCTTAGGTCACGGTGGTCATTCTTCTGTACCACCAGACCATACAACTATCGGTATCGCTTCAGAATTGATCACAATCTTAGAAAGTAATCCATTTAGTTCCGAATTCACTCTAGATAATCCAATTTACGGTCTATTACAATGTACCGCCGAACATTCCAAGAGCATCCCAGAATCCTTAAAAGATGGTATCTTAGGCGCTCCATACAGCTCCAAAAAGAAGCTTCTAGTGCAACAATTCTTATCATCTAACCCATTATTACGTGACTTGATTAGAACTACTCAAGCTGTAGATGTCATCCACGGTGGTGTCAAAGCTAATGCTTTACCTGAACAAACTAAATTCTTAGTCAACCACAGAATTAACATCCATTCTTCAATCAACGAAACTGTTCAAAGAGATTTAGACTACGCCAAGGAAACAGCAGAAAAATACAACTTCGGTCTTCAATTTAATGGTGAATTCATCAAGGAAGAAACTGAAAACGGTTACATCACTGTCACATCCTTACCAGGTTTAGAACCAGCTCCAGTCTCTCCAAAGGAAGGGCCAGTCTGGGACCTAGTCGCACGTACAATTCAAAACGTTTTCGAAAATGATATCTTTGCTCGTCAAGATCCAAACAACACCAAGGAATTCTACGTCTCCACTGGTCTATTTTCAGGTAATACCGACACAAGATACTACTGGCCATTAACTAAGAATATTTACAGATTTGTTGGTTCAATCTTGAAAACTGATATGTTAAAGACTATTCATTCAGTCAATGAACATATCGATATGGATGCACATTTGTCCGCAATTGCCTTCCTTTACGAATTCATCGTTAACGTAAATGAAAATGCTTAGTCATTTTCAATCGGATGAATTTCAATTCTATACAATATCTTGTTTAAATTATTATTGTTGTTAAGACGATTGATCAATTGATATATATACATATATACGAATACACAAATATACAAATATAACAACAAATTTATTATTTTACATAATATATTACATCTTTTCTTAATATATAAAACACAATTAGTTTTTGGAATCTTAGTTATGGTTATGTTTTAACATAAGATATTGTCTTTTCTTCTATCCCTCCCTATTTGCCTAAACACGCGCCTCCTGATACGCACGGAACAATTCTTTTTTTCAGCTGCTTATAACCCCTTCTCTCCTACAATAAGTATTATCTTTCAAAAACCATTAAATGCAGAGGGACAATCATACACAATAACACACAAACTCATATCCATATACACAAATATATCTCTTCTCATATTTAAGAATGTTTTTTTAAATTAGTACATACATACATATATACACACACATATATATATATTTATCTTTGTTATTCTATATATACGGAAATCTTTCTTAGTTACACCATTCTTATATTAAAAATTGGCCTAACCCAGTGATTAAAGTAAAAGCATAGTACCAGAATCCTTCGTATGGTGTGAAAAGAGAAACACCATTAGATTTAGAAGTTGTGCTTGGAGCTGTAGCTGAAATAGTATCTAACTTGGTAGATAAGGTCTCGTTACTTGGGATGCTTGATAACCATGAAGACACAGATTTCACTGGAATACTCTCATCAAAAATAGTAGAATTACTCATAAATGTAATAGTGTTACCATCAGAATCAAAAATAACACCACCTCTCATGGTACCGTGAGTGTCTCTTGGAATGTAACCTGAGGATTGAATACCTGTACCTAAATCTTCGATACCTTGGAAAGTATGGAAAGTAGAATATAGATGGTTCTTTTCAGTACCGTTCATAACTTCAAAGATATCAAATTCACCACAACCACTTGCCCAACACGAACAATTAGCATTTCTTGGGTACTGGGAGGTTCTTGGGATATGGTCATTTAATAACCAAATAGCTGGCATATCATAAAATTCAATAGAAGAACTATTGCTTTGTGTTTCAGCTGGCATTTCAAATTCAAATAAAAACATCTTTGTAACACCACCAAAACCATAGTAAGCTGGAATACCCTTACGGTAGAAACCACACCCCTTGTTGACACCAGATTTTGGACATTGGATATTTGAGAAGATAGAATATTCTTGGTCAGAGGAAATATAATTACTTTCTTCCAAGAAATTACTTTCATAAGCTCTACCAGTACCGTTAGTTGTAGCATAACTTAATGCATTACCTAGACATGGTGAATGCTCACCTGCGTTGGTTAAGAAAGTAACGTTTTCGTGTAGATTCTCCGAAGCATCATAGTATGCTTTACGGGCCCAGCCAGAAGAAGAATTGAGATTGTTAATGGAGAATGATGTAGATTCGTAGAAACCGAACTTAGATAATGATAATGGACCACGGAAATGGACAGAAACATATTCAGATAATGGAGCATTAGTACCAGAAAACCAAACTGGCTTTCCAACTTCACAGGTACATGAATCATTATTAGTAATGTGAGACATTTTTTCAACTGGTGTATAAGTACCAGCAAAACCAACATTAGAGAAATCTAAGGCATTAAAGGCTTTTACACCTTGAGCAGACACTGTTGTTGTGAACAACATATAAAGTGTTGCTAACAGAGTAGTAGCTTGGTTATGTATCATTGTTATTCTCGTATAAATACTTTTGTTTATTTATTTGAATAGGTAATACTTTTGTGTTTTGATTATTTGATATTCTTTTTATATCCGATTATTTACTAGCACAACGGTATAGACGGTTCAGATAATGTTATAAGTATATAAATATTTATCTTGGTTGAATTAACACTCGAAGAAAACTTAAGATTGGTTTAGAGAATGAAAATTTTGAATTGCTTAAATAATACTTTATGTAATATTGTTAAGTTTCTTTTTTCCCGTCTCACCTTTCCCTTTTTCTTGTTTTTCCTTGAGCGTTTGTTTCTCCGGCTTATGTAAAGACGCTCATCCTCGATGGTGTGACGTCTTTTCATATCTGAGCGAAAAATAAGCATCTAATTTTTATTTGCCAGAAAAGAAACTAAGGGAGTGAGTGGGTTGGAGTGAATCCGTGATTACAAAGAATAGATACTAAAATATAGAGAGCATAAAGACTCTGTTGTAGTCAAGCTTCTAGTAGGACCAATTACGCTTGAGTCGGTTCACGGATTCGGTTTAACTTGACAGTTTCCTTCTCTCTATGCATATAGACATCAGGTAATTAACCGCTCTTGAGTGGTGTAGTAAAAAGCAATCACTATGGCTATCTGTGAACTTAATAACGTCTGTTTTATCTCGGTTCGGCAACCTCGGCGTAGTTCAGCTGGGCTGGGTAATGTGTATTTTTAAAAATAAATCTTAAACAAGCGGATAATTGCAAAGCCCCTAAAGAAATAAAATAAACATATCCCATTAATCCTGGTTATAGTTTATGTATTTACTGTCGCAAATTCTAATTGCTGAAAACTGAATTCAAATTAGTTTGATTTTGTGTATAATTAAGATTAACTCCTATAGGAGACAGAAAAAAGAGAAATGTTAAACTTATTCAAACCATATATTTCTTAAGTAGTTTTAGTCAAGATCAAAAAAACTTATATTACTTTACTCTAGTTTGATTTTTTACTAGAATACTTGGTGTATCCTAATAACTACACGAACATATTATTTTGGATTTTCAAAAGTTTCTTTTTTTGTTTATATTTTGTAACAGTATTGGACCTATATCAGCTAGAATTGCTGGAAACCAAATTAAAATAATATTTAATTATAAAGCTTTTCAAAAGAAATACCTTCTCTTATGACTTTCAAAAATTATCCTTTACTTATTATTATAGTTAAATTGAATTATCGACTTATAAAATAACATAATATCATAGAGAAAGTCTCGCCAATATCCTGAAAACAACACTATTGAAGATAAAACTACATTTTTTATAGTATATAATGCAAAACACTTTACAAAAACCTTCTAATCAATAGAACTACTATGCTCACAAATTAGTACTATAAAAATGATAAATATAGTATACACTATTATTCCTAATAGTGATCTTAAAGTCCACGACAAATAATATTTTCGTATATCTTCGTGCGAGTCAAGAATCTCAATTGCAAGTTCCTTGAGAAATTTATACCTATATTCAAATAGTTCTTGACTCGGGCGGTTTGTAGTAATTTCATTATTATCGTTAAAAGGACTTTTCTCTTCTTTTCTCACTTCAGTTTGATTATACCTGGAATCCTCTCCGTCCTGCATATTATTTATTTCTTCAATTACTTCTTTCTTTAATTTAATTAAACACCTCTTAATTTTTCTTTCTTTATGAAATAATGTAGGAAGCAATTCTTCTTCAAGCTTTTCATGACATACTTCGTGATCTAAATAAATTTGACAGTAGGCATATAGTATTAAGTTTGCGAACCAACAGAGCGGCATAACCAAACCTGCAAGGAACAACCTTAGCAGTAAAGTCTCATAGTTCTGACTGACTAAACATGAAAGACATTGACAGTGATATGTGGATCTTTCTTCATCAAAGGGTGCCACTAAATACATTTGTTTGGAATTTACTAAACTATTATCTATAACCAAACCACCACTCATGTTAAATTCTCTTTTTTAACAATGTTTAACAATCTTCTTTACTAACTTTCAAATAAATATATTGAATCAAACATAAAAATGTTAGATTATATACCAATTAACTTTGTTTTACAATACTATTCAGTATCAAATAACTATATTTTTTTATTTTATGAAATTTGCTTATTTTGAATGGCCGTATGTATATTTCCTAATTAGGTATTTACATGGTTTCAAATTTCTTGAAAACGCTTTAACCTCAGATCCTTGGTTCCAAGGTAAAACTCGGGCAATTCTTGACGAACATAAAGAGTGAAGAGTTAAAACCACCTAAGGTATAAATTTCAGTTCTTTTCTTTTTTCTTCTTTTTTTAATTTGAGGTTTCCATTATTATTAACAAAAAATGTATCGAATAATTAAAATATAATATTCAAACGTAATTTCCACAAATTAATAAAAACAACCAAATATACAAATATTTAAAACTTATTAATAGTAAAAGTCAAATATAAATATTTAATTATCATTTTAAGATAGTATAAAACCTTTTCATTATATTCAAAAAAAGAAAACAAGCTCGCACTCAGATTTGAACTAAGGACCAACAGATTTGCAATCTGCTGCGCTACCACTGCGCCATACGAGCAAATATTTTTCTTGAAATTGTAAGAGTTGTCTCTTTTTAAGTTATTTAATTTTTGTAACTTATTCCTTATGTTAGAGCTCTATTAAGTCTGTAATTATTATGAATTATAATAATCGCTGTTTTGTGAATGGTTCTAGTTCGGGACGCTCGAGAATACTTTCTGTTACTATCAGGAGGTTGATTTTATTAATTAAGGTTAGTTGTAGTAGTTAACAATAATTAAAGGTTAGTTGAATTGTTATCGTTCAGAGGCATACGCACTGATAGAAGATTGATTCTTAGTTGAAGGCATCATTATTGATTAGTGTATGTCGAGGTAAGTTTAGGTTAGAAGAGGAAGTAAATATCTTTTACTACTTGTAATCTTTGTATAAAAGTTCGGTTTATTATAAAATAATAATTATGTAAAATAAATAAATAAATAAATAAATTAATTAATT
>JAJLYB010000080.1:0-56160 GCA_030674245.1 Jamesozyma piceae
CACAGACATTATATATAGACTTGATATAATTATCTGTTACTTCTTTTCTATATAATTAAAATAAGTATTCTACATATGGATATTAAGATAAACTCTTATATATCCTAAAGCCTTATCGCCTTATCTTGTTTTTCTTATCTTATACGGTTCCTACAATAAGAGCCGTTTTATTATATATTGTTAGGGTAATATCTCAACAATCCTTATTAAACAGCAACGAAACGTAAAATGTAAATATACCTTCCAAATTGTAAACAAAAAAAATACATATATGCATAATAGGATGCAACAAAGAATAACGATTATTATAAGGTATTAGATGGTAATGATAAAAATATAAGTTTATACAACGTTCTTGGTGTAAGATATTGAGAACATACATTCACATGTAAATTAAATAAAACAGGGTTTCGAGGAGATTAATAAGGAGAGGAACACAACAGGATAAATATTTTAATTAGAATTGAGTATATTACCATTATGGGATTAAATACTATAAAACCCCTAAAATTTATGAAATAAAGCATTACCACGTCTATATAAAATATATTTTATTTTGTTGTCCCATTATACAACTTTGTCGATAAAATTTTAATCTATAACTTGTAATACGGAGAACAAGGAAATATAGTATAATTACATTCTCAATGAAAAGAATTAGATTTGTATGTATGTATGTATACACACAGAGCCATTACCAGAACGGTAACCAACCTATATACATTTGGCTTAGATTATCTACAGTCGTCGATTCCTGAATCAACGTTTCAACTTGTCCAGGTACACTCAGAACCAACCCATCACGAGGGTCAACACCTCTTATCTTGTTTCTTAACACCTTCAGCGCTTTATGGATCGAATGATCCATATTACGATCATATACAATAGTTTCAATAACATTCATTAAAGCAATTTCATTATTTCTCATCAATGACAGTGTAACTTCACTCGATTTCTTAAATGTACCTTCTGTACCAATAATACCCAATGCATCATATAAATTCTGCGTTAGTCTAAATGGAACAATCTCCGGGACAGGCAGTCTTTTACCTTTCTCAAACAAACAGTCAAAATCAACGTGCAATACTTTACCTGTCTCAATATCCAATAAAATATTTTCACAATGTCTATCACCTAAACCTAATATATGCCCAACCATAGCCATTACAGCATAGGACCTAGCATATGTATTTCTAGCATTAAACCAATTTATTGGATCAGGAAATGTCTCTAAAAACCATTCGAATAAGACTGGCGGAAACTTACTAATTTGTTCGTTATAAAATTCCAATTTCTGGTCACCTTCCAAATGTTGCCACCTTTCATAAAGATTCTTTAAGCTATATTTAACCTTCGCAATCTCATATTTTGTAACAAAGATAGACCTTAAAGTAACAACATTGGGAACTATTTCAAGAATGCCACAGTCTTCCCTTAGTGATAACACAGAATATGTCGTGATCCCAAGATTTCTCTTTGTAGATGCGACATCTTTATTAAGTAAGAAATCCATAGTAGTAGCAAATTGCATATATTGGTTATCCTGTCTGACATCCTCTTTCTTACACATTATTCCATATATCGAACCATCAGAACCAATAATATTTATCTTTTTCGGTTTTTTTAACGAGGAGAATACTTTATAAGAGGAACCAAACTTTGCAATTGTTACAACTTGTCTGAAAGGCTGGTAATTTTTCATGGATTCTGAGGAAACAGGTGAAATTACTTCAAGGTTAATACGAACCGGAACTGTCATACCAGACGGGGCCATTTTCATATTAAACCGGAAATCTTTTTCCAAAGTTCTTCCAGATCTACTACTAATTGTTTTAGCGTCTTTAAGACTTATATTAGTGAACGATGAAGTTAAATTCTGTGCGCTTACCACCAAGTCTTGCGAATTTTGTGAATGCTGTTTATATTTTTCAATAATTTGTTTACCACAAACTGCTCTTCCAGGGGTATTAGAATTCAATAATACTGATATATACCATAAAATATGCTCTGGATATTCAATTGCCAGATTTAATAGTAAATGCATAATTAATTGAGCTGATAGTGCGTGTGAGTGTAATAATCTTGAAAGCAATTGAGTAAGAACTGAATACCAAATATATGTTGGACATTTTTGTAAAGCTTCCTCAATCTGTTTACAAATATCTTCTGTAGCCTTGGTCAATACTTCCTTTTTTGAGGATGAAGTTTCTTTTACAGATGCTGACGCAGTATCTAACCAAAATGTCACAACTTTTGGCAAATATTCACGAACTTGTATGGTATTTTTCTCAAAAGCTGCTAGGAAGTAAGAGATAGATTTAAATTCTAATCTACCATCTGTAATAAATCCTTCTGCTTTTCTTTTTTCTAATAATTTACTATAGTATAACCCAATTGAATAATATGGTTTATCCCATTTTGGATCTAGGTTAAAAATTGACTGGTATTGCTTAAGGATTTGTTCTGAAGCAGAATTATTTGATAAATCTAACCATTCAGTATATTTCAAAAGAACCGCTGCTCGGTCACGAATATTAATATTAGGATTATCCCTATATCTTAGATGTATTTCTTTAACCAGCTTTAATGCCCGATCGTTTTCTCCTTGCTTCCATAACACCTCTGCAAATTCTAATTCAGCTTGCGGGTGCTTATATTGTAAGCAATGCATCAATGATTCGGAAGCAATATCTAATCTAGAATTATTTCTTGCGAGGTGAGTGATACTGAAAAAAGTCTTAATTAGGTCATCTTTTGCGTACTGTTCTTTTTTAAGTAACCCATATGATTTTCTTATCGAAAGCAAATAATGGTTTGGAACAAAATCAGCACCAATTCTTTTCATCCTATAATTTAAAACTTCTGTATTATCATTATATTGATATTCGTTGTCATTTGTAGATAACAACGTAATGTCATACAAGCTGTGAAGTTTCATAAGCAAGTTTTGCTTTTTCAAAAGTGTTGTTGCGTTCGTTGGAGTAGTGAAATGTGTACCGATTAGCTTAAAACTCCTGTTTACATACTCCAGAGTTTTATCTAATTCACTTCTATTGACAAAAAAGAGTGCCTTAGCGATATTGTACTGAAGTAATATACTAGGGTCAGTTACGTGCTCTAGACTTTCTATTTTTTCAATCCATGAGTTCAACGACTCAATATTACCGACAAGAGTAGCTGCTTCAATTCCAGTACTATAACATTCACGAATTTCAGCAGCTGATAATAAAAGACTTTTTGAAAGAACAGGGGAGATATTAGTAACTAACTGAGAGTATAGTTGATGATCATACATAGATTTTAACATTTTTGTCGTTGCAACTGGTTGATTTGAAAAACTTCCTAATACTGTAAAACAATCTTGAGCCATTTTCCAACTATCTGAGTACTGTAGTTCTTCGATTTTCGATATTAAAGTTCCTGTAGAAAATGTTTTTAACATACCATCAATAGAATCAATATCCCCAATTTCTTCGTATGTCTTTTGTAAATTCTTCAGCAATCCGTTGTATTCGTCATTCTTGTGATGTTCTTGCCTATAACATTGTTCTAAATACAGAGCAGATCTCTCAAACGAGTTAGTTTCTAATGATCTTTGTGCTAATAAATATGATGGAATAAAATTCAAGAAACTATCCGTTCTTCTAAGCATGCCGTTAATTTCTTCTTCTTTTATGATATAAGTACCATTCATATTATTATAATTCTGTTTAAATTGTGTAATCCATTTTTTACAATATTCTAAGACTCTGAAGATTGAGTCATAGCACACTTTTAAAGAATCTATTTGTAAATGATTGAGACCCTCTAAATTTAATTTAAAGATATAATCAAATTCCCTCACCAAATTATTCATAAGCTCTTCATATGGCGTACCTTTATCGGCTTTTTTAATAATATCCATCGAGACGTATGGTAGGAGAAAATTTGACAGTGAACCGTCGTCTTCTCTAATTAATGAAGAAAATACATGAAGAGGATGATCTTCATTTGTACCAGTTTTTAACAAATCTAGCACTAAACTTTTTATCCATGGCATGTAACCTTCTTTGGAATTATAAGAAGGATATTTCAATGGCACATATTCTTTCCAAGATTGGGCCAAATATAAGGAGGAAGTTAGTGGATATAATGTTGTTTTGGAAATAGTATTGAATTTATTCCATAATTTGGTTTCTCTCTCGTAGGCATCTTTGTTATTAATATCCCAAGAACTAGAACTCAAACCACAATATTTAAGAGATTCCTGCATTACAAGTGCTACAAAAAGTTGCTTACTTGGGTTTTCACTTTGCCAAAATGAAGGAACCAATATGTCATTAATTACCCAGACCAAAAATTTAATGGTTTGCGCCTCATCATTGAAATCATAGACTGCATCATCTACTGAGGTATCTTTAAACTTATGTTTTGTAACATCTAATACACCTATCATACTGATACACCTAGCGCATTGCTCACACAGATTTTGATCGGTACTTCTAAATTTATGAGCTGTATCTAACAATGCAGCTAATAATACCGTGATATCGTTATCACGTCCATGCCTGGAAAATATATCATTCGACTTTTCTAACTGCTTTCTCTTTAAGTACGATTCAATATCATTTAAATTTTGAAGAATAACATATTTATTATTACTCTGCAAATTCTTGGAGAATATAGGTATTAAGTCTGTTGTATTACGAATTTTACTAACCTTTCGAGCAAAATTTCCATCACGAGTTAAGATACCAATGTCTGTTTTACCAACTAAGGCTAGTGTAACATAGGGGTTTATCTTTAGAATTAAATTTAATTTTTGCTTAATCAACACGTCTAATATCTCATAAGTAACGACTTTCAATTTACTATTAAAACCATTCCATTTTTGCAAAATATATGCAACTAAACCATCAATAACTGTAGATAACTCTTCGTCATCTAAATTAATGACCAGTAAATGCCAGCATCTCATTGCGCTATATTTCACTTCTTCGATTTCAAGACCTGTTTGTAAACATATACTTATCTGTGCCAATGCTGAAATAATTGATTTCTTTGAAGCGTGCTTAATTAAAAAAGATATTCCGTTAATTACACGTAACTTTTCATAATATGTAGTCCTACCTTCAACATCATGTATATCACTGGAAAATACCTGAAAAATACCAAGTATATTATCCTCTAATCTCTTTTGAAATAAAGTTTCTTGCGCTGGGCTCCATTCTTTAATATTTTTATACTTTGAACCACGTCTTTTATCCTTTTCAAAATTTGTAATCAAAAAGTGTAAAGAACAAAGTACCATATTTTCATTTTCAACAGAGTTAGTGTCTTTAACCTCACTATTTTTGTAAAGCTTTGTAATTTCTGCTAATGTTTTATAGTCAGGTAAATATGAGATGACATAGCTCTTGTCAAATGATGGCAATCTATTTAGGAATAATGTTTCTAAGGTATCCAACGAGAAGAATCCATGCTTGACAAGCGCTACTGCAAATATTTGTCTACTATTTTTCTTTAGCAATACTTCCTTTTGTTCACTCATCAAACTCGTATTATTATCACACATTATGCTTGCAATTTGACCAAATACATCATGTTTGTATTGTGTGATTGCATAAGGGACGATATATCTCTGGAATATATCAAGTATTGTTTTGGAAGAATAACCTAATAATCTAATCAGTCTTCTGAATGACGCATTTTTCTCAACAAGACTCTTACCAAATTGCCTTAGAAGAATTGGAAGAATTGGAGATAAAAGTTGATATGGTGTCTTATTCAGGGTCTTTGCCATAGTTTTGATTTGGAATTCCATCATTGTGTGAATTGCAAAATTTTCTGATGTAAAAATATCAATAAGTTTTAATAGTAGACTGTCAAACACTTCACCCGAGGTTGTCAATGTAAATTGAGTCCATGCCATTACTGAAGTTTCAGTCATAATTGGTGAACTATGTGATTGTAGAAATTTAATTAGAGTTGCCGTATTCTGTACCTCCGAATTATGCAAAGTTGTTATATTCCACAGTGGAATTAACCTAATACTTATTAATCTTAAATATCTATTTGAATTACGAAAACATTTTTTGACAATATTAAATTCTGGTTTCATGTTGCCTGTCTTTATATCCACTAATTCTGGCGCCTGAAAGTGAGTGAAAATTCTTTGCATACATAATAATATGCCGATTAAAAGTGATTCATTAAAATCATCTAACTTTGGGTTTGAAAGGAAAAATTTATTGAGCAATCGAAATGATGCTGATCTTACTGTACAATCAGGTCTATCTGGGTCAATTTCACTAAATGAATTTCCCGGTTTGTTAGTATCACAAACTGTACAAACATTCCAGGTATCTAACTGACAATTTTGATCAATTATAACATGCGATTCAAAGCACGCCAGCCGTGCAAGGATTCTTGTCCACGAAACAAGTCTACTCGTATTATTTACAGTAAAAGACGTTTGGATTGATACTGAAATTTCATTGAACAATGATTTTAAGTTTGAATTTGAGTCTATTCTCTTTGTTATGCCTGGATCTATACTATTTAGATCATATTTTAATAAATTAATTTTATTTTTATGATTAAAAGAGTTTAAAATTAACAAATGCAATTTTTTTAGTTGTTTAAATTTTTCAGCGAATGGTTTAATAATATACGGGACTAACAAATTACCAATAGGTTCAAAACTCCATATGTTATTTTTTTCATCAAATGCAAGTAAATCAGTTGGTAATGTTCGTCTTTTCATATCAAAGTATACTATAAGTAATGCTCTATTTGTACTTACAGTAAACGGCAGTAAATTATCAACTATGTTTGTTTCTTCAGAAAATCTGTCTATATCTAACCATTGTTCCAGAGGAAGGCAATCTTGAAAAATTTGAAGTATATCTCTAGTGTTATTGTTATTAACATCACTTAACTCACTTTGAATAGAGATGCAAAAAGAATAAAGCCTAAAGAGACATTTGGCAAAAATTGGAGAATGTATTTCTGATAAACCATAATCATTTTTAATGAATTGATAAATTGTAGTTATAGCAAATTCGAATTGTTGTTCTGAGATTATCTTTGGAATATCCAGTGTATTTGGTAATGAGTTATTAGTTACGTAATCTGTTGTTAATGAAAGATATTTTAATTGTAGTTCGGCATATTCTTGATCATTTTTAATTTGTACTGAGTCAAATATATATAGAACGAACCTTATCAATCTTTGAAATGTGAAATTCCAATTATTTAAACCCATTCCAGAATCTAAAAATGTCAGAGAATATTGAAATACTGAGTTAGGTGCTGAGAACCAGTAACATAAGATGTATAGATTCTTTAAATTTTCAATATAATCCTTCATGAGGGAATGACCTAATAATATTTTTGTCAATTTCTTTTCAATATCTTCTAATAAGAATTGAAAATGCTTTGATACTTGTAATTTATACTTAATATCATATAAGTTCTGTACAAGTTGACACCAATTTCCTACTTTATTTCGTATAAACCATATTCTATGTGGAATATTGTAATTCAATATGGAGATTTCCAAAAAATCATCTAAAAGATCTACAATTCCAATAGTATTAGTCTTTGTATCAGTATCATCGGGGCTATTAAAATTTGGATTTGACCATATCAAAAGGTAAGGTTTAGATTTAATAAGCAGATCCAATGCTTCTATTGATTTAGCAAAGATCGCATCATTTTTAAATAAATTAGTCTTTTGAAAGTCCTTTAAATTGTTTAGTAATGTTGTAATGACTTTAATACTTTTAGGATCACCATCTACAGGGTTTTTTGGTGGGAAAGTAAATTTTGATGGTGTGGAATCGTTTAGTCGAGACTCTTTTATCGCTAGAGTTAATTCATCTAAGTATCTAATATGAGATTCCATTTATCTCTCTTGGTAATCCTATCATGTAGACAAATATCTATTTTTTATATTCTGCCTGTTTTAAGTGGGTTATATATACGTTTTGTAGTAGTTTTCATACATCTAAAATTTTTCATACATTGCTTATTTTCTTAGAGTGGCAAAACATATTTTTTCTTAGATTTTTAAAACCGTCAACAAGGGCGGTTAATCAGTTTGTTTACAGAACAAATTTAGACGCGTAAAGGTAGTTATGATAATAAAAATATAACTTATATGGCATAAGACACATGATAAGAAGGAAGGTATTTAGCTAAAAGAAGCCACTCCAAAGGTTCAAAATTTGTCAGCTACACTTACTACTAAACTACAATCATTAACTCATTAAGATTTAAAGGGTTAAAATCAGTTCAGAAACTAAATATATCTTACAATGAATTATCGAAATTCGTAGTAGACATTCTCTTGGCTATTCATAATATTTAATAATTTCAATAAGATAGATATTAGGTTCAATATTTAAGGGTTTTAAAAACTACACTACTATCATAGAAATAAAACAAAAACAAAAGGGTTGAATAACATAGAAGTGAATAAATTAATAAATACAAAAGTGATAAATTTTCATATATGTATATATAAATATATATTTCAGTTTACATCTTGGAACATCGTAGCATCATTAAATATCGTTAGCTTTCTTCTTTCTTTTCAGTTCGCTAGTTTGAATTGTATAATCGCGGGTATTATCATTACTGCTGTT
Source organism: Jamesozyma piceae (assembly GCA_030674245.1). Classification (NCBI taxonomy): domain Eukaryota; kingdom Fungi; phylum Ascomycota; class Saccharomycetes; order Saccharomycetales; family Saccharomycetaceae; genus Jamesozyma; species Jamesozyma piceae. The sequence goes on from JAJLYB010000080.1 coordinate 8,631, forward strand.
GTTGAATGTCTGGTTGTAGATTTTGTTGTTGAGCTTGTTGTTGAGCTTGTTGTTGAGCTTGCTGAGCAGCAGCAGCAGCCCTCATTTCTGCTTCAAAGTTTAATGGTCTTTTGAATAATAGAATATGTGGTTCTGGAGCATGGCATTCATAATGTTCCCAACCTAAAGATTGTGTGATTCCTAAACCTCTCCATTCATCTTCCGTTAGTATACGTAAAGTACCTATTTCTGAATTGAAATAATCAGATGGGATAACTTTTAACATAGCTTTGGGAAGCATAACGTGTCTATATTCATGTGTATCATCTGAATAACGTGGGGAATAATGAATAGATTCTTGAAATTCCAGTACACGAGCCCTTTCTTGGTCAGTTAATTTTCTACCTTGAAAGGTACGATAATGCTGATACATAATAGTTGTAGTAGGGAAATATATACGTCTATGATATACACTTTAATAGCTACTCTATTATTTCAATGTGACCAAACACCTATAAAGCCAACTATTCATTTATTACAATGCCACCTATCAATCAATTGCGAATTGTGTTCACCTGTAAAACAAAACAGGTTGTTGTTCCTGCACTGTGTTCCAGAATGAAAAATTTCAACAACCCTAACAAGCGGACTACCGTTTTCAAATATACAATACTAGTTACCAGGGTAGGGCATGTTAGGTTTTGTACGCCTGTTAATAGTGAAAATTATAGGGTTTTGTAAAAAAAACAGGGTAATAGTAATTAGTTACTACGTAAGCCCTATTTTTTATTTGCAGTACCTTGGAACCCTAACACGTTTACGCTTCAATATTTTCCACTTTTTTTTTTTTTAAACAAGGGCACTACAGAGAAACGCTTGAAAATCTGATCTGTCTTGATTTGATAAATAAACGATCTAGTTCTTGAGAAATATATACTGATCTAAGTCAATTCTTTTTACTTTGCCAATTTCGTTTGTTTTTAATCATCTTTAGTTGAACATCAAGTGGGCAATACAGCAGATCTATGCATATACTATAATAATAAGTTAGCTTTACAGTCATGCAAAGTAACGTATTTGTTGGGATCAAGCCCTCTCCACAATATAGTAACAATTCTAACACAAGTCATTTGAATACAAATGAAACATACGTAAATGACTGTGACTATATCCTTTCCCCAATAACTAATAATAGGTACAAGGGAACAGTGAAAAATGCCTTTACTAAATTTCAAAATTCCAATATTAGTACACTCTCATCAAATTTACAAATTCCTGAACCTCAGCTCCAGGACATCTGCATTTCCCCCTTCAAAAATGGTGGTAATCCTACTTCTTCAAACTCCCCTCCATCATACATTGGCCTTCTGTCATCATGGATTGAACCAGAAAGCATGAATTTGGCAAACCGTGAACTTTCATACCAAGTTCTCCTAAACGAATGCAAATATGCAAACTATATAGGAATAACAAAATTAATCCTTGCACCACCTCATAATATCACGCATCTACAAAACTATGCTCAAACAATTCTACGGTTGCTTACCCACCCTGTAAGCGACAACCTAACATTATCTATATCATTACCATTATCCGAGGATAGTGGTCCTTTGGCGACATGGGACCTTTGGAACACAATCAGGAAACTTTGCAACTATCATCCGTCACTATTTATATCTCTTGCTGTCCAGAGGATAAAGACTCCAAAGTATGTCATTGAACGATGGCTTTGCGAACCTGTCAGTTGTCTATTGATTTCCTCATCCATTTTCGAACCAAATCAGCATGGATACCCTGTCTTACACCGGTTCAACCAGGGTCTAGTGATGAGATTTCAATGGGAAAATGGAAATTCGCAAATAAAGGGGAATGACCTATGCATAATCTTGCATGGTGTTGAGAAATATGCCGATAAGGTTAAAGGCGGCGAGGTTGCATATTTAGACTATATCAATTATTTATTGAAAAAGGGTGACAAATTGATGCTAACGGGAAAAAACGATTATTACCAATCGGTCGAAGGGTCCCCGCAATTAATGGAACCGTTGAAGCCACATTCAGAGAATTTGACGAATTCCATCTATTCTATCTTTGAAAAGGATTTAGTTAAATATGATTTGTACGAGAATGCTATCCGTGAGTCCATTCTAGATTCAGTAAAGGCTCACCGTAGTGATATTAAATTGGTTATATTAATTGCAGGTGCTGGTCGTGGTCCTTTAGTGGATAGAACGTTTAAAGTCATCAAGGAATTGGACATATTAAAATTTGTAAAATTAGTTGCCATTGAGAAGAATTCTCAAGCATACTTATATTTGCAAAAGAGAAACTTTGAATATTGGAACAATTTTGTTCGGTTAATAAACGAAGACATGAGCCAATGGAATGATTTGGAGAATACCAAAGTTGACATCTGTATTAGCGAACTGTTGGGATCATTTGGCTGCAATGAGCTATCACCAGAATGCCTATGGAATATTGAAAACAATCACTCTAAAGCATCAACTATCTTTATTCCACAATCGTACACATCATACGTTGCTCCTATATCATCGCCATTATTATATCAAAAATTATCGCAAGAGAAGAAGAGTCAGACGCTATTAGAAACTCCATGGGTGGCACATAAGATACCATACAGTATCTTATCCAGTAAAGTGAATGAGTTATGGACTTTCACACACCCATTATTAAGTCATAACAATATTGATCTATTTTCTAAGAATGAAATAACTGAATTTAAGATCAAACATCGTGGAGAAATCCATGGGTTAGTTGGGTTTTTCACAGCTCAACTATATAAAAACATAGGTATGTCAATCTTACCAAATGGTAGTATTGTGAAGACCAAGACCAACAAGAAGAACGATATGTCCCCAGAGAACAAAGATTGCATTACTAATACTACTAATACAGCTGGGACAACTACAACAATACTGACTGATACGAATTATAACATGTCCGCAAGTGAATTCATAATTAAGAAGATGGATCATACAAAGAATCTGTTTTCTTGGTCACCTATTTTCTTCCCATTAAGCGAGCCATTGCTTATAACGGATGATACAGAGTTGCATATATTGATGACTAGAAACAACAACAATAATAGAATATGGTACGAATGGTCTATCGAGAGTTATATATACTTGATGGTTTCTAATGGGAACCATAAGGATAAAAATGCCATTAAGCATAATAGTGATAAGAAGAAGAGTAACACATTAGATGAAACTGAAAATGAAAATGAAAATGAAAATGAAAATGAAAATGAAAATGAAAATGAAAATGAAAATGAGAATGAGAATGAGAATGAAAACGAATATGATGGAGTTTATCAAGAAAACAACGGCAGTACTAGTAAAGACGATACTGATCTGTTGAGAAGACAACAAGATTTTGAATTCATGGTACAGAATGATGGTGGTTACCATAATGGGAAAAGTCACGATAACATATTTTTACCAAATTTTGACAGTGGATGGCAAAGTGTCAATGACGTACACGGGTTGGGAAGTGGAGAGGATAATGGCCATGGTCATGGGAATTCGACCGCGGAACCCATGTTCAACTTGCGAAATCTTAATATCAATAGTGGAGAAGAATATAAAGAGGAGGAAGAAGAACATGCAGAAGATATCCATGTGAGAGTGAAAACTGGTATATCTAAATTGCATAACATAAACGGTAATAGCTTTTCTATACCATTTTAATAAATAGACAAACATCATGCGTATATACAACCCTAACAACACATAGAGAAAAACTGAATAGCAGATTTGTGCATTTTATTCTTTGTCTTTACTGTGTCCTTCCTAACCCTCTCTGTTGCTCCTGCTGTTTGTGTAGTTCTTCCAGGCTGGAGAACGGACAGCTCCACGTAACCCGGTATGCTATTTAAGGTCACGGGATTCCGACCCGGACGCAGTACGCAACAGGGAGGGGGGTACGAGACACAGAGCAGAAGGTAGAACGGGATATTTATGCTTCTGTTTTTGTGTTTTTACATAGAAAATCTTATCAGTATGGGAGTGGGGTATCAGATAAGAAAGAATGCAGTATCGTACGTAAGAACATATGTAAGTAAAGCAAATACGAGCATATCCGCAGCACTTTGTTGTGAGATAAATATAGGCCACAGAGAAACAGAATATCAGATCACGCCAGTTACTATGAGCGCAGCAGCAAGTGCTGTTTCCCGCAATTAGTACATCTATCAATGTCCATATTAGGCAACCGAGTCGAGTGTTTGGAGGATGCATGGAGCTACTCACTTCCCTTCCGTTCTTCGTTGTTGTATCAATTGATACAGAAACAACAGAACACGGTCAGGTTCGCTGTTGCAACGCCCGAGACAGCCGGGAAGACGACCGCAATTGACAGAAAACAGAATATTCATGAAAAACCAGAGCAAAATCAAAATAAACATGAAATTCTGCAAAAGACGTAGTTCTACGGTGGGAAAAAAGAAATTAAAAAATTAAGGCAGTTAAAATTTAATGAAAAGGTCCCTAAGAGGACAGTAATCCCATAACTTATATAAGCAGCAGTTTATATGCCATAATATATTTGGGTTTTTCGTTATCAACTAATTTTCTCCGTTTTTTTAATTATAGTTAAGAATCTTATATATCATATGTAATACAAAGTAACCAACCTTATATTATTTATATTATTTAAAATTTTTTGTCAGAAAAAAAATTATTAAAAAGATAGAGTATAAAAAATAATAAATAGATAATAGTTAATTCTTATAGAAACACAAGAATATGTCAAAGGAAAATAACTTTGGTAATATCGAAGTTAATTCTTACAGCGAGGATTTTTCAATGCACGATCGAATGAAGAAGGATTCGACTACCGTAGATTACCAAGAGGATGTAAATTATGGTTACGACTATGCTGCTTCAAACAGTAATGCATCATCCTCCCTTAAAAAACAACCCATTATTACAAAGACAACTTCAAGGTCCCATTCTATTTCAGACACCCCAACTATCAGAACTGCACGCTCCGGTGATGACCAAGCAGATAGTGATAGCGAAGAAGATGGTTCTAAGACAAACTTGCTTCCGTACAATCATACCCATAGAAAATTAGTAAATAGACATGTACAGTTTATTGCTATTTCAGGTGTCATAGGTACGGCACTTTTCGTCGCTATAGGGAAACCACTATATCGTGGTGGTCCAGGTTTCCTACTTATAGCTTTTGCTATGTGGTGTGTTCCAGTCCTTGCTATCACAGTTTCAACAGCTGAGATGGTATCATTTTTCCCAGTTAGTTCTCCGTTTTTAAGATTAGCCAAAAAATGTGTAGATGATTCCCTAGCCATGATGGCAAGTTGGAATTTCTGGTTTTTAGAATGTGTTCAGATACCCTTTGAAATTGTTTCAGTGAATACTATCATTAACTACTGGAGAAACGATTATTCCCCAGCTATTCCATTAGTGGTACAGGTTGTATTATATTTCCTAATATCATTCTGTGCCGTCAAATATTATGGTGAAGTAGAATTCTGGTTGGCTTCATTCAAGATTCTTTTAGCCATTGGTTTGTTTTGCTTCACTTTCATTACAATGGTAGGTGGTAATCCAAAGAAAGACGTCTATGGTTTCAGAAATTTTAAAGAAGATCCATTCAAGAAATACTTCCCAGATGGTGTCGATACAGGTTCATCAAAGGGTTATTTGCAAGGGTTCTTAGCTTGTCTTATCCAAGCCGCTTTCACTATTGCAGGTGGTGAGTATATTTCAATGTTGGCTGGTGAAGTCAAAGTACCAAGAAAAGTTCTACCAAAGGCCTTCAAACAAGTCTTCGTCAGATTGACCGTTATCTTCCTTGGGTCATGTATCTGTGTCGGTATTGTTTGTTCCCCAAACGATCCTGATTTAACTGCCACTATTACTAAAGCAAGGCCAGGTGCTGGTTCATCTCCTTATGTTATTGCAATGAATAATTTGGGTATCAGAATCCTACCAGATGTCGTTAACGCTGCTTTAATTACTGCTGCTTTCTCTGCAGGTAATGCATATACTTACTGCTCTTCAAGATCCTTATACGGTATGGCCTTAGATGGTTATGCTCCAAAGATTTTCACTAGATGTAACAAGCAAGGTGTTCCAATATATTCCGTTGGTGTTTCTCTATGTTGGGCTTTACTAAGTCTGTTACAATTGAATTCGAATAGTGCTGTGGTTCTAAATTGGCTAATTAATTTAATTACAACATCACAACTAATCAACTTTGCCTGCCTTTGTGTCATCTATCTATTCTTTAGACGTGCTTACATGGTGCAAAAGGATATTTTACCAGAATTACCATTCAAATCATGGTGGCAACCATGGACAGCCATTTTTGGTCTTGTTTGTGCCATTGCCATGGCATTACTACAAGGATACACTGTCTTTTTCCCAAAATTGTGGAGAGTTGAAGACTTCTTGTTTTCTTATTTAATGATCTTTGTCGATTTAGGAATTTATCTAGGTTATAAATTTATTTGGAGACGTGGTAAAGATAAAGTTAAGGATCCATATCAAATTGATTTTGCCACTGAATTAAGAGAAATTGAAGAGCATGAATTAGACAACGGTTTTGAAAGATTTAGATACTTTCACGACGATGTTTAACTTATGTTAGTCATTCACTCCCAGTCATTTATTACATGAACAGTATTATCAAAATACTTGTAAAATCATTTTTTATACACTTTATTTTTCGATCTATTAGCCAATTCATTTCCATGTATATATACATATAAATATATATTCTCTAGTTCAATCCAGAAAAAAATAAAAAAATAAAAAAATAGTTATATATATTAATTTGTTTCTATGGGTTTTCTAACTCAATGTTATGCCACCATTGCAATACATCCCTACCCAAACTGGAAAACAGTGTACTTTCATGTGCGCGTCTTGATTTAGAGGCATGTTCATCAATACCGGCCTTATTGAACCAGTTTTTCAGAATTATTATAGTTTGATTTTGATCTTGTTTCAAATAACATAACACTCCATTATTTAATGTCAATAATCTTTCTTCCATAATATTCTTTCTTCTTTCAGAACTGTTTAACGAGCCTACGAAGGAGACGACTTCCTTTTGCAATTCCCATAGCCTATCGACAGGCATCATATCTAAAAAGTTATTATATGTATGCGCTATTATTTTATTCTTTTCATCGACCTTGGAGTAATTTTGAACTGATGTATTACTATTATCCGATTTATTATGAGCACCAACTTTACTTCCCATGACATCTCCTCCATCAAACCATTCATTATTATTTAAAGGAACCTCATTATTTATAGGATTATCTGTGCTATTTGTTGAGAATAGTTTATCAATGCCATTTATAACCAATTCTAAAGGTGACTTACCTGAATTATAATCGTTTAAGAGACCATAACATGTTGGAATGGAGGATCTTAAATAACATGGCTTATTAGTTTCGGTATTGGTTTTTACAACAACATATCCAAAATTTTCAAACTTATCATTAATTCCTTTATTTAAGGTTTTATACAATGTTTCCATACTTCTTGATAATATGAAACTCAAATCTTTCAAATATTCAATATCCAAGATCTTTTCGAATTCAGTATCACAAATTATTACGACAAGCATATCATCGTAGTACCAAAATATGATATTATAAAGTTTATAATGCCCTCCAATATTTAGATTCAATTTCCTAATCTTATAGTTCATGGGTAATTCTGGTAACGATAACGGCGAAATTAAATATCCAAAGCGTGAATGGCAGGTCCCATTGGTGTTATCTTTATGCTGATCAACTGAATCACCTCCAGTAAACGGCCATGCAGGCATATAGCTTTTAAAAAATGACGTACTAGTAGCAATTCCCGTAGTTGCACTAACTTCTTGTATTGTATCATATGCGAGCGTTATTGGTAACGACAGATTGTGTAATATTTTATTTCCTATGGATGGCTGATTGGCATTATCAATTTCATTATTAACAGCACTCTCTTCATCATGATCATGATCAAAGTTACTGTTATTATCAAAACCTTCATTATTTTCAGTTGACGGTACTGTTTTATAGTGCGAATTACCGGCAAGTATATGACTCGATAGTGTATCATGCTCCGAGTGTAAATAATATATCCAATTGGAAATATCTGATAGACTTTCTAAAGTAGTAGAAAAATTTCCAATTAAACCGTAGGTTCTGGCTCCAAATTTATTCTTTTTCGGTGAATTTCTACCTTTATTGTTTTCACTATTATTTTTATTATTTTGAGGGAGATGATATACCAGTATATCCTTTATACCTAAATAACTTTCCTCTTGTAGCAATATATTTTTCTTTATTATGGATTCCCATGTTTCATCCGGAAATTCATCATCTGTGTTGTCACTACTGTCAAGTTTAAGACTTAGTTCTGAAATTTTGAATGAATCATGCCAGAGTATATCAATACCGCGCCGTATAACTGTCTCAGGTTGCAAATATATATCTGTCCAGAATGGAACTAAAAATTCGTTCAATGAGGCTGTTAAATTTGTAATATCTTCAAATTCTACCAGTTGGCGATATTCCAAAATAAAAAATTTATAACAGAGCCAAAGATAACTCAAATAAAATTGATAAGGGATCTGTTTATTAAGTTCTTTACTAATATTTTTATTGTCATTTCCATTTATATAATCAATATCATTTGAAACATTATGACTAATCGAAATGCAAATAAAAAATCTAGATTCCACTTTGATAACCAAAATAACATCCTCATCCAATTCAATAATATTTTCAACTTCATCAACAGTGCTGGCCAGTGAACCGGCCATTGACCACATACCTTGAATGATCCCTATTCGATTCAATTTCACATTAACTGGACATCCGATCTCATTTCCAAATTCATGATATAATAATATCGATTTATGCGTATCTGTTTCATTGTGGCTTCTCGTGGGATCAATCACAATCAGATCTTTCAACATGGTCTATTTTAGATATCTTCTTATGCATATTATTACCTCTAACTTATTTAAGTTAATAAATATATTGTGTATACCTTCACTTTATTCGTTCCAAATGATTCTCTTTGATTCCGTCGCAATTTTTTCCTTCTTCTTTTTAACTTCCGAACAACGAATGAACAATGAAAATAATGCAAATAAAAGGAAACCGATGTTAGTTGGGCTTACAATTAGCAACTGCTTGAGGCTTTGAAATAAAAACGGTATAGAAGTCAAACTAGAGGGAATAAATACCATGGTTTTAGCTGATTTAGGTAAGCGTATCAACAATGCTGTGAATGGCGCGTTATCGAACACCCAGGATGATTACGCCACAGCAGTGGATTCTATGCTGAAGGGTATAGTAACAGCATTGCTGGAATCCGATGTTAACATTGGCCTTGTCTCAAAGTTGAGGAGTAATATTAAGAGTAAACTAATGGCGTCGAAGGAAGGGAAATCCATGTCTAGTGTGCAAACCAAGAAATTAATTCAAAAAACAGTGTTTGATGAGCTTTGTAAACTGGTGGATGCTGATGATAAAGAACCATTTAAACCAAAGAAAAAAAAGACTAATGTCATAATGTTTGTTGGGTTACAAGGTTCAGGTAAGACTACTTCCTGTACAAAGCTGGCAGTTTATTACTCTAAGAGAGGTTTTAAAGTTGGTTTAGTTTGTGCTGATACTTTCCGTGCTGGTGCTTTTGATCAATTGAAACAAAATGCTATCAAAGCTAGAATACCATTTTATGGTTCATACACAGAAACAGATCCTGTTAAAGTTGCTGCTGAAGGTATTAGTAAATTTAAGAAGGAGAAATTCGAAGTGATTATTGTTGATACTTCCGGTAGACATCGTCAAGAAGAAGATTTATTTCAAGAAATGGTTGAAATTTCTCACGTAGTCAAACCAAACCAAACGATTATGGTTCTAGATGCCTCTATTGGTCAAGCTGCTGAGCAACAATCCAAGGCCTTTAAAGAATCTTCTGATTTTGGTGCTATTATATTAACAAAAATGGACGGCCATGCTAAAGGTGGTGGTGCTATATCTGCTGTTGCTGCGACACACACCCCGATTATATTTATTGGTACAGGTGAGCATATACATGATTTTGAAACCTTTTCACCAAAATCGTTTGTTTCAAAACTTTTAGGTATTGGTGATATAGAAAGTTTATTCGAACAGTTACAAACGGTTTCGAATAAGGAAGATACTCAATCGATGTTAGAAAATATCCAACAAGGTAAATTTACATTATTAGATTTTAAGAAACAAATGCAAACAATAATGAAGATGGGTCCACTATCAAATATTGCGCAAATGATACCTGGTATGGGAAATATGATGAATCAAGCCGGTGAAGAAGAAACATCAAAGAATTTGAAAAAAATGGTGTATGTCTTAGATTCAATGACCAAACAAGAATTAGAATCTGATGGTAGAATATTTATTGATCAACCCAGCAGAATGGTCAGAGTTGCAAGAGGTTCAGGTACTTCTGTATTTGATGTCGAAATGATATTAATGCAACAACAGATGATGGCAAGGATGGCACAAGGTGCCATGGCCCAACAAGGTGCTGCAGGTGCTGCAGGTAAACCAAGAATGCCTGGTATGCCAAATATGCCAAATATGCCTGGTATGCCTGGTATGCCTAACATGCCAGGTATGCCAAATATTTCGCCACAAATGATGCAACAAGCACAACAAAGATTAAAAGAAAATCCAAATATGATGCAAAATATGATGAACATGTTTGGGGGAGCAGGTGGAGCAGGTGGAGCAGGTGGTATGCCAGATATGAATGAAATGATGAAAATGATGCAGGACCCACAAATGCAACAAATGGCAAAACAATTTGGCATGGGAATGTAATATTATTGATTTGAACGTTTAAATATTACTAGAATATAAAAATCAAAATAATAACAACATATATAATATAGTAAACAATTATATCAAATACGAATTAGTATAATTTATTTAAAAAAAAGTTAAAAAAATAAAAAAATAATAGCAAATATAGTCGTATAGTGGTTTTGTAAACATTTTTGGGTACCTATTAATAATCTATTCCATTGATTTCTTGTAAATATCTATATTCTAACGTATTTATTTTTTCTTTTCATTTTTTGAGGTTCTTTCTTTCTCAACACCTGGTAAGTTTGACATGGCAACAATACCGTTAGCTATTAGTTGAGGGTCAACAGCAATATTCCTATGTTCATATAAAATCTTATAGCCAGATTTTATCGTCCCTTCAGTTACTTGTAAAATCTGTGCTACTCTTGCAGCAGAAACTGGTATTTTGAATATAAGAATGTTTAGATATATCGAAACAACTGCAATAGTAATAGGTGATTTACCAGCAATATCTTCGATTTCTTTACATTTTTTAGCTGTGTACTCTGAAGCTGTGGTAACTTGCATTGGTAAACCCAAATGTGAACAAAATCTTGGTATATAAGTTAAATTTTGTGCACCACTCATATTATCCGTATTAATCTTAAGAACCCCATCAGCGCTTTTCTCTCTCAAAACAACCTTCATGATACTCAAAGTTTTACCAAATTCTTTTGTCTTGACATGAATAATGGATTGAATTTCTTTAAAAGTTCTCGCAACCTCTGCACGTCTACAACCAATTAAGATCGATGCAGCCATAATACTTTCTGTTGACTTACCTTTTAAAGATTTTTCATCATGGCATAGTTTATATGCTTCTTTAGCACAATCCTTGACAATTTTTGGTAACTCTGCTGCATCACAAAGCATTGTCATCTTTGCAAATGCTGCTTGAACTTCATTATCTTTTTTATCAACAACGTTTTTACCTTGTGCTCTATTTAGTTCTTTGGTAAATCTTACATCTGTAGTTTCACCTTGACCAATACGTGTGGATAAGTTATTCCCATCCAATAAAGGATTCGAAGCTTCACCGACACGCGAGGGATCATCACCATTCTGATCGTCATTTGAAAATGTACGCCATTCTGATCTGGTATCAACCAATTTATCAGATAACACTAAACCACATAATGCACATACAACATCACCTTCACTAAATCTTTCAACAACTTTTGGTGGAAACACTTTACATTCTGGACATGTGAGTACAATGTTCAAATTTGGGCCTCTCCTAGTATTAGTTCTCTCACTTCTAGATGGTAATGATACAGGTGCTTGTACAGACATTTGATTACTTATTGGGTATGAAATCGACAGATTTAATAACTATAAATATAAAACTAGGATTAAAATCTAAACGAGGTAATAGTAAAGAAAATGATACCAAGATGAACAAACAGGAACAGAAATAGAGATAATCAAACCTTTAATTTATATGATTTGCAAAAGCTGAATATCGTTCTGATGGTGGTTTAAGACTAATGAATACGATATTTCTATAATATCAGGGTGTTAAATGTTCCAGTAAACATTATATGTAACTGTCAGTTCCACTTTTTGCTGAGTAATTTTGAAAAGATAAAGGCGGATAAAAAATTTCTATAAATTTCTATTGTCCATCTGTGCACCACACAATAAACATAAGTATAGTACTAGGGTAAATATCAGCGTATGCAACAGAAGACATTATTACTAGGAATTCATTGTAAACACTAATAATGTGTCTTGTACTATATCACCCATTGGTCTAAAACAATGGTTTGATAGTAATGCCAATCAAATAATATCATGTATCTGTTGGACCAAAAATGAACCTTTATATTAAAATCTACAGTTTTTTATCCTTTGTATTTATAATAAAATCCCCCAAATTGCAAAAATTAGACGCGCGCAAAACGGAAATTGAAAACGGAGTGGCAAAATTGAAAAATTGAAAATCCTCGGCGGCAATTTAAAGTCCGGGTGAATAGGAGGCACGTGATGAATTGCTTTTGATAAAGATAGCGTTACCCAGTCAAACACATTCGAGAACTGAAACTTTAGATTCTCAAGTTAAAGGCAAAACAAAAGAAGCAGCAAATGACAGCAAGCTGATTTACAGTTAATGATGGAGTTATTCTTTTTATAATACGCAGTATATCATAGTAAGGTGTTGCGAATTATCAAATAATCAGTAATCAATATCCTGATGTCAAATCCACAGCAAACTTCAGATCGACAATCTACAATGGTTCCACACGGTTCACCAACTAAGTTGGCTCCGCATCATAATATATTTATGACAAATTTACAAAAATCTCCGCTACAGCATGGGAATAGATCAAATGTATCATTGAACTTTCCCTCAAGAGGATCTTCACCACCACTATCCAAATCAAAGAATCGTAGCGGTACTTCGATAGCCGGTTTATCAAGTAGTCATAACAACAATTTTGCTAATCAATCTTCAACAAAAGTCATCGAGTCCCTACATGAACAAATCGAAACGTTGACGAACACAAATTTTAAATTAAGTTTACAATCACAGGCATTGTTATCTAAATTAGAAGACACACAAGAGAAAGGGTCGAGATTAATAGAAAATGCATCGATCTTAAAAAATGAAAACAACACTCTAAATGATCTTTTACAAAGAGAAACAGAAAGATTAAAAGTTCTTGAATCGGATCTAATTAGTTTGAACGGAAATTTAAAACAGGTATCTGAGAAAAATACTGCATACAGAAAACAATCAGTGACAATATCAAACGATGAAAGTGATTTAAATGACGAGTATCAAATGTTACTATGCCAATATAATAGTTTGATAGAATCACAACAGTCTTTACAAAACAATTATGAATCAAGGATCTCATCATTAAAAGATAATTTAAACAATTTGAATTTGGAAAATAGCTCATTCCTGAACAATTACTTAAATGAAAACAATACATTGATTGAAAACTTAAACAATTTTAATGATGAGACAGAGTCTTTACATATGCTTGTAGACAATAATAATAAACATCTTGCAGAAAACATTTTTGATAAAAATTTATCCAAAAAAATATCTTCAAAGGAAGATTTTTCAAGTTGGTTAAAACTCTACAATGAATCCAAACAAATATTATTAAATTATGCATACGAAATGGAATCGGGCTATAATATTGAAAAAGAATTGAATGATATCAATGACTTGGGTGGCGGTATTCAATTTGGAAACAAATTACCAAAAACAAGATCCGCCTCACAACTGACCCAAAACAATAACGCTTATAACTCATCAAAAAGATCAAGTTTCTATGGCATAACACCTCCATTAACTAACAGCAACCCAAACAGTTCTATTAGCGAACCTCCAGCAAATTTTATTAGCAATTCTGACGATACCCATAATAATAATACTACAAGTTTACCAGGTGTTAAACGAGGACCCTCATCTAGGCATACAAGTATGGGTAATAGTAATTCACCGATGCTGGATCATGCATCACCTATTGCATCCCGAAATATAGCACACAAGAAAAGAAACAGCGTTATCCTTCATTAATATAGGTATATATGCATATTTTATAGACTGATATGTATTATGTAGATATATTTATAATATAAATACTAACTTTTCTATTTATATATAATTGCCTATGCTGTGTCTTTATATTTCGGTTACCGCCGTATTCCCTTAAAGCAAACAAACTTGCTTCATTAGTTAATTTTTGGTACTTTAAAGGGTAAGTGAAGTATACATATAAAGACAAAACTAAAGACAAAGGTACACGCATATATATACAGCGGTACTCTGAAAATAAATGAATTTTTCCAGAGTGGCAAAATAGTAGCTCATAATGCAATGCTTCGTTTGTAACAATAAATCCAAAACCAAATTTTATTGTTCAAATTGTATCAATACATCACCAAATTTAATTATCCAATTGCGTTTAAAGTTACTGCAATTACGTACCACAAATAGTAGCCTGAGTGCTAAGATTAATACAATTTTAGACAATGCAATGTGCCAATCCCCTTCCAAGTCCATAGAACACACAGATACTCAGGATATGCTGCGACATAGAATGACAAAAGTAACATCATTGAAACATAAAAGATATAATACAAAATTACGATATCGAATAAGTCATATCAACGAAATAATATCTTCAAAAACTAAAGAAATTTCTGAATTAAGAAACTTGCTTCTCACTGAAGCTCCGCTAACCAAAAAATACGAAGAACAAACGGAGATCAAGAACGAATTGGAAGGTAAAATTCATCAGTTAACAACCTATTTGACAAAAGTACAAACTAGAGAACTTACCAGTTTATCCTCATGGTTTAACTTAACTGAACGACGCCGCGATTCATATGATATTGCATTCCTTATAGCATTTCAACCTATAATCTCATTAAAAAACCTTACAATGTTTCCAGCGAAGATGATTGCTCATTGTCTATGGAAAATGTTTGAATACCTAAGATACGTTTCTATAATCTTATCCATCTCATTACCATACCGTATGTCAGATGAATATATAGGAATGCAAGATATTATTAAGATGGTTAATGATGAGATTACGATGGAGGAGTGTCCGGAATGGATTACAAGACTGATAATCAATATGATTTTTGTTTGTCAGCGTATGGGACTGCTACCAGAGAACCAGTATATCGATGTGATTCATTTACTAGAGTTATATGATATTGACGGTTTATTTTATAAAATGGGGAAGAAAGAACGTCTTGAGTATAAGACTGTGTCTACCATAACATTCACACCTGACGAGCTTAAGAAGATTGTTACTGAAATGATATATACTTCAAGACTAAGTACCTCAGGAACACAGGCAAATTTAACTCATCAGCAGCCAAGACACACAAAAATGACACTAGATCAACGTCATCTATCTTCTACGAACGATGATAGATGGTTTGTGGTGAAATAGAATCTCTTCACCCCATAGATATCATGCACCACTATAAGAGCTTTTAGTCATTATTAACAGCATACAAATCCGGGTAATATGCTGATTTCTGGCTGTAAAAAAATCACTAAAAAATTTGCTGTTTCTCCCGGTTGCTTCTCCCGTGGCTTGTTTTATTAGATATTATCAGTCTGGAAAAAAGGTTCGATTGATTATCAAATATCTACACAAAGTATGTAAAGTTAGCTAAGTTATATTGATTCATCTGATATATAAACACATAAATATATATCAATTTTAGAATCTATTTATATATTTATATTCTACTATACTATATTTATAATCTCCATTGATAACTATTGCACTAGACCATTGATAAATTTAGAAAGTATCAACTAGAGAAATAGATAAAAACTAATTAATCAATTAATCAAGTAAGATAAGAAGAACAACATGGCCCTTTCAGATAAAGAACTTTTCGAACTTAATAAAAAGGCTGTTCAACAAGATTTCAAAATCAAGCCAAGATTAAATTATAACACTGTTAACGGTGTTAATGGTCCTTTAGTCATTCTTGAAAAAGTTAAATTTCCACGTTATAATGAAATTGTTAATTTAACATTACCTGATGGTACAATTAGACAAGGTCAAGTTTTGGAAGTAAGAGGTGATAGAGCTATTGTCCAAGTCTTTGAAGGTACTTCTGGTATCGATGTAAAGAAGACTACAGTTGAATTTACTGGTGAAAGTTTAAGGATTCCTGTCTCTGAAGATACTCTGGGTAGAGTCTTCGATGGTTCTGGTAGACCAATTGACAATGGTCCAAATGTTTTTGCTGAAGATTATTTAGATATCAATGGTTCCCCAATTAACCCCTATGCTAGAATTTACCCTGAAGAAATGATTTCTACAGGTGTTTCAGCCATTGATACTATGAATTCAATTGCTCGTGGTCAAAAAATTCCAATCTTTTCTGCTTCAGGTTTACCACATAACGAAATTGCCGCACAGATTTGTAGACAAGCTGGTTTGGTTAGACCAACCAAGGATGTTCACGATGGTCACGAGGAAAATTTCTCTATCGTCTTTGCTGCTATGGGTGTTAACTTAGAAACTGCAAGATTCTTTAAACAAGATTTCGAAGAAAATGGTTCTTTAGAAAGAACTTCATTGTTTTTAAATTTAGCTAACGATCCAACTATTGAAAGAATTATCACTCCAAGATTGGCTTTAACCACCGCTGAATATCTAGCTTACCAAACAGAACGTCATGTTTTGACTATCTTAACTGATATGTCATCGTACGCAGATGCTTTAAGAGAAGTTTCTGCCGCTAGAGAAGAAGTCCCAGGTAGAAGAGGTTACCCCGGTTATATGTATACAGATTTATCAACCATTTACGAAAGAGCTGGTAGAGTTGAGGGTCGTAATGGTTCTATAACACAAATTCCAATCTTAACAATGCCAAATGATGATATCACTCATCCAATCCCTGATTTAACAGGTTATATTACAGAAGGCCAAATCTCTATTGATCGTCAATTACACAACAAGGGTATTTATCCTCCGATCAATGTTTTGCCATCATTGAGTAGATTAATGAAGTCTGCTATTGGTGAAGGTATGACAAGAAAGGACCATGGTGATGTTTCAAATCAATTATATGCCAAGTATGCTATTGGTAGAGATGCTGCTGCTATGAAGGCTGTTGTTGGTGAAGAAGCCTTATCAATTGAAGATAAATTATCATTAGAATTTTTAGAAAAGTTTGAAAAGACTTTTATATCCCAAGGTGCCTATGATAACAGATCTATTTTTGAGAGTTTAGATCAAGCATGGAGTTTACTAAGAATTTATCCAAAGGAAATGTTGAACAGAATTTCTCCAAAGATTTTAGATGAATTTTATGATAGATCAAGGGAAGAAGAGGATGAGTACGATGATGATGCTAGACCACCACAAAAGCCAGTTGAAGTTGAGTCTTTAATCTAAAATAAATACTCTCTTCTCTTCTTCCCCTTCTCCATTTTTAAATTCAGATAATTATAAATAAATAATATAAAATATATATTATTAGTGTATGCATAAATATGTATATGATAGTTACTACGCAACTTTCTACTTTTGGTATAATACAATATAAAACAATTGAACAAATAAGGCTAGTGCTTGCTTAATTCGCATCAACCCAATTAGAGGGGGGGAGAGGGGGGCAGCAACACATAAAACTTAGTTTGGCATGTGCCATTCCTCACAAAATAATAATATGCTTGACTATTCTCAGAACCACCCCTCCTCCAATTGCACAAAAATATTTTAATCGTAATCCTTGTTTTAGAATGTACTGTGAGTGAAAAGAAGAACAACCAGTTTGGTATGCTCCGGTACGAACCGTTGTGATGCGGATTTGGATGCGGATGCGAATAGGGGAAAAAGAGGAACCTCGAAGCTGCAAAATTTTGAAGGGGGCGATCAACAGACTTTATGGTCTCTACGTTCAAGGGACCATTAATATCACGAACAACCAACCAACCAAATAAGGATAACGAAAATTGAATTGAGTTAAATTACATTTATTTTATTTGTAACTTGCAGGATCTTTATAATACGTCACCCTATATATATATACAATATTCTTTTACCTTTACACTTATATAATTCAAAGCTAAAAATTTAACAGATATAAGCAAAGGAAACAAGAGTAAAGTAAAAAAAACTATATTAAAACAAACAATTATAAAACGATACAATATGACAACCGATTCTCCAACAACTGCAGATATCCAAGGTAATATTATTGTTGTATCCAACAGACTACCTGTTACAATTACCAAAAATACGGAAACTGGTGAATATGAATACTCAATGTCTTCTGGTGGTTTAGTTACTGCCTTGCAAGGTTTAAAGAAAACTGCAACTTTCCAATGGTACGGATGGCCTGGCCTTGAGATACCTGAAGATGAAAAGGACAAAGTCAGAGTCGACTTAAAAGAAAAATTCAATGCTGTTCCAATTTTCTTAAGTGACGAGATTGCTGATTTGCATTACAATGGGTTCTCCAACTCAATTTTATGGCCATTATTCCATTACCATCCTGGTGAGATTAACTTTGATGAAAATGCATGGTTAGCTTATAATGAGGCAAACTTAACATTTGCCAATGAAATTATTAAAAATGTTCAAGATAACGATTTAGTCTGGGTCCATGATTATCATTTGATGTTATTGCCAGAAATGCTAAGGAGAAAAATTAATGAAAAGCGTTTAAGGAACATTAAGCTAGGTTGGTTCTTGCATACGCCGTTCCCATCAAGTGAAATTTACAGAATCTTACCAGTAAGACAAGAAATTCTAAAGGGTGTGTTAAGTTGTGATCTATTAGGGTTTCATACTTATGATTACGCCAGACATTTCTTATCTTCCGTACAAAGGGTGTTAAATATTAACACTTTACCAAATGGTGTTGAATACAATGGTCATTTCGTTAACGTCGGTGCTTTCCCAATTGGTGTCGATGTTGAGACCTTTACAAATGGATTGAAAAAGGAAAAGGTTCAAAAGAGAATCAAAGAATTAAAGGAAACTTTCAAAGGATGCAAGATTATTGTTGGTGTGGATAGATTAGATTATATTAAAGGTGTACCACAAAAATTGCATGCCATGGAAGTATTTTTAAGTGAACATCCAGAATGGATCGGTAAAGTCGTTCTTGTTCAAGTCGCAGTTCCAAGTCGTGGTGATGTCGAAGAGTACCAATATTTGAGATCCGTAGTTAATGAATTGGTTGGTAGAATCAATGGCCAGTTTGGTACTATAGAATTTGTTCCAATACATTTCATGCATAAAAGCGTTCCATTTGATGAATTGATCTCGCTTTATGCTGTGAGTGATGTTTGTTTGGTCTCATCAACAAGAGATGGTATGAACCTAGTTTCCTATGAATATATTGCTTGCCAAGAGGAGAACAAGGGTTCATTGATCCTATCTGAATTTACCGGTGCTGCACAATCGTTAAATGGTGCAATCATTGTCAATCCATGGAATACTGATGAATTGTCAGACTCTATCAATGAAGCCTTGACCTTATTACCAGAAAAGAAGGATGCAAACTGGGAAAAATTATACAGATACATTTCCAAATACACATCAGCTTTTTGGGGTGAAAACTTTGTTCATGAATTAAATAACACTGGAAATACTAATCCAGAGACTACCAAGGCTATTTCATCAGGTGCCAAAAATTAAAGAAAATAACATATACAGAACACAGTAATATATATATAATTATACGACAACGAATAAATAGAATAGTTGATAATTGAGTTCATTTTGATATTGAGCATCAAAGGAGAGTGGCTATATATAGCATATTTCGTTCCTTGGTTAAGTAACAAATTAAACAGACTGCTCGTTCTTAGGAACTTTTTTAAACAAAACAAAAAAACAACAAACTGAAAATCAAAAAAAAATCAAAAAAATAGTAGACAACAAGGCTTGACAAACCAAGGATCATCCCAGAGAGTCGTTATTTTATATACGAGGATAAATATTTAAACTCTAGTAAATTCTATATAACAAATAGTTAAATACTTGGGTGCATAATCTTAAAGATTCATTCATAACAGTGGGATATACCTTTTTTACTACCAACCTGCATATAAACATAAACAAATATATCATTCAATGGGTCAGTTACTTTCACATCCATTGACCGAAAAGACTATAGAGTATAATGACTATAAAGATCATGTCCCAAGTACACAGATTTCAAAATTGACCCCTCGGTTTTTCAACTGTATTGGATCAATGCAAGGATACAGACTTACTCAAGAAGACGCACACATGATAATTAATGAAGATGATGCAATACAGATACGATTCTACAATCCATTCAAAGACAAGGTAGAGTTATATATCATATGTCTATTTGCCGTATTTGATGGACATGGAGGTGATGACTGCTCTGCTTACTTAAGCGGTGGAAAGAACAGTAGAGGTTATAACCCAAGGAGCGGTTTGGCAAAATGGGTAACGTATGCTTTTGAAAATCATCATTATGGTGCTTTAGGGAAACATGCTATTGGGGATATAAATAATACAATTAAGAGTAAAATTAATGACCCTAAGGATAGTGGAAGAATTAAAAGAGTGTTTGCAACTTTAGAAGGGTTGGTCTCTCAAATTTTAAAAGATGCATTTTTCTTACAAGATAATGACTTACATAAACATTTTGCCAATGGAACCTGCGGATCAACATGCATTCTATCTGTTATAATAAATGGTGAAATGTTGTGCGTAGCAAACTGTGGTGATTCACGTTGTATCTTATCTTCGAAATCTAATGGAATTAAGACTATGTCTTATGATCACAAACCACAGCATATTGGTGAATTATTGAGAATCAATGATAATGGAGGTACTGTTTCATTAGGTAGAGTCGGTGGTGTCCTTGCATTAAGTAGGGCATTTGGTGATTTTCAATTTAAAAAAGGTATTCAATACAAAACGCATAATCATCCTCACAACCCTCCTTCCAACAAAAATAGTTATATCAACAGTTTAACGATTGCACCTCAAGAATCCCAAGTGACTGTAGAACCAGATGTATTAATGCATAGAATAGACTATAAAAACGACGAGTTTTTAGTATTAGCATGTGATGGTATCTGGGATGTATACAGTAATAAACAATTAACACGGTTTATAAAATATCACTTGGCGCAAGGTTTAAAATTAGATGGAATTATACCCAAATTATTAGATCATGGAATTGCACAAGCCAATAGTAGTACTGGTATTGGTTTTGATAATATGACAGCTATAATTGTTATCCTGAATAAGCCAGGCGAGTCTATGTCAGATTGGTATACAAAGATGAAAATCAGATTAGAAAGAGAAAAGGGACTAAGCTAAAGTCATTTGCAACTCTTTTACAGTATTCAATAGTTTCACCAGATTCTAATGACCAAATTATTACGAATGCCGAACTGATGGTGTACATATATATTCAATAACGTATTTAACAATCTTACAAATAATAATAACTAATACGCATATATAAATTGTTTTTGAACTAAAAGATTTTGTTACTATCTTTATATATAATGTTTGAACATTTAATTAATTTGATTTTGCTTGTAGATAAACCCATCGATGTTTTCTTTAAATTAAAATGCCTGGTGTTTAGCGCGGAAAGCTTGTAAACAAAGAAAAATATTTAAAGTTAGTTCAATAAACAAGTAACCATGATTAATATAATAAAATTTTAGTATTAGATGAAAAGGAACTACAATTAAATTATAATGCCAATAGATATCAGTATCGATATGGAGTCTGAAGATTTAAAAAATATTTCCAATGAGGAGACTACAAGGAATAATTTGGTTAAATTAACAGAGCCAGAACCTGTGACCAATACCGCTATAAATACCTCAATGGCAAAAGAATACACCTTAGACATTCCAAGGATTCCAAGTTTAGAGTTACCATTACATGTTTCATCTAAACCTGAGAGTATTCAACATGCGATTAAGATGTGTGGGGGATTGACCAAACTTAAAAAGGCCTTTAGAGAAGAAAACCCATTAGACCAGCAAAGAGGTTTAGAGTTATATTTAAACGAACCGAGTGATTCAGAAGGAAACAATATCAGCGTAGGCAAGCAATATAATACATTCTTCAATGAGCATCCTATCATTGGTAAAAGAGTACCTTTTCGGGATGATTCAATTGTATTAAAGATCACATTGCCAAAGGGCTCCTTGAAAAAAAATGGAGGTAGTTTACCTAAGGCGTTAGAGTCATTAGAGCCAAAAAATTATAAGGTTACACCAGTAGCAATTGTCAATAACACAATAAAATTTAGAGAAATGTCTGATTTCCAAATAAGGTTAGATAATGTTCCTTCAGCAAACGAATATCAACAAAGTTTTGGCACTTTAGAATGGGATTCTTTTAAGAAATTTGTTGATTCTGTACCAGAGAATGACCCAAGACCCCATGAAAATATTAATAACTTAATTCTTGATAGGAGTTTAAAGTCTCCAAATTCTGATTTCCAATTGCCACCACCACCAAGATTTTCTATGGTTGGATTCCCACATGTCTACAAATATAAAAAAAATCCATTAGCAACTAAAAAATCCAATGGTGTTTCGGAAGTGAAAGGTTCATATATTAGAAATTATCAATTATTTGTTCATGATTTGAATGAAACCACCAAGGTTCCTACAGAACCACACAAATCATTACAAAGAGATTATAAAATTGGTCAAGATACTAAATTATACCCAGGAACTAAACCCAATTCTAATTTCTATGAATCTTTAGAAGAATGTTTGGACCTATTAAATAAGTTATTTGAGAAGAGACCGATTTGGATTAAGAGACATATAGATGGTATCGTACCAAAACGAATCCACCATACATTGAAAGTTGCACTGGCATTAATATCATACAGGTTTACAATGGGACCTTGGAGAAACACATATATTAAATTCGGTAGTGATCCTAGGACTTCTAACGAGTTTGCAAAGTATCAAACTGAATATTTCAAGATAGAAAGGAAATTACTATTAACAGAGGCAGTGAAAAAGAATATCCCAAAACTTAAGGGTTTGATATTTGAATCAAATATTCCAGGTGATATTGATACGAGATTTAGGTTTGATGGAAACCAAATACCATGGTATTTGATGTTACAAATTGATCTATTGATTTGTGAAGAGAATGTTGCGGAAGTCTTTAAAAAAGTAGAATATTTGGAGAAGCCAAATGATGTTACTGGTTGGTTCCAAGAATTAGATTTAGTCAAAATTAGAAGAATTGTCAAGTATGAATTAGGTTGTTTAGCACAAGGAAACCATAATTTTAATAAATATAAATTAAAATATTTTAAATCCATGCAATTTGCTAAAGAATCAATGATTAATGATGAACATAATAAGGAAATTAAAAAGGAAGCAGTAGATGCAGATGGTGATGTAAATATGGAGGAAGATGAGCAAAAAGTCGAATTAATCGAACGTATTGGTATCGAAGAAGAGGATGATGACACTGGTATCGTAACTGGCGAGGTTGATGATGCAGTATTAGAGGCTGAAGAATCAGATGCGAATGATACTATTACCGTAGAAAATGAAGAAGAAGAGGATGAAGACGGATATAGTGCTAGTCACGATGATAAAGACTTTGATGTAAAATCAGCGAATTTCCAAGACATTATTGCACGCATTGCTAAGCTAGACCCGAAATCTGCTGAATCCTTGCAAAACGAGTTGAATGGCTTTGTCAATGAAAGTCGGATATAGTCATTTGATATACTAATGTAACACTAGATATATTTAAGTACTAACGGATATAATTCATATGTAACGTTTTGATTAGTGAATGATCACATAGATTCTATTATAGTTTGTTCTGGGTAATTTCTAGTTTTTTGTTACAGCGTGGAATCGCTTTTGCTTTCACTTTTGTCAAAGGGAGAAAAACAAAACAAGCATTGGTCAAGCAATATTATAAGAGTGTGGATGGATATATGAAATTGTTCCCATTATTATGGTCAGAGAGAAGGAAATTCATTCAAATAGTAATTGAACTAAAGAGAATAGACGAGAGCAGACAAATAACCCAAAGGATATTAGCAATGAATGCTTTAAAAATAAATACAGCTCTAAAGAGGTTTGCATCGACAGGTTCGTACCCTGGTTCAACAAGAATATCACTTCCCAGAAGACCACTAAAGAAGATTCGTTTAGGTAAAGCAAGACCTGCTATATACCATCAATTCGATGTTGCTGTAGAATTGAGTGACGGCAGTGTTATTATGAGAAAATCGCAATTTCCAAAGGAAGAAATCAGGTTGATACAGGATCAAAGAAACAGTCCATTATGGAACCAAAGTAGAAGTGACTTAGTCGCTGTTGATGCCAACTCTGCTGGTAGTATAGGTAAGTTCAAGCAAAAGTATTCTTCCATATTTTCTGTAGAGGAAGAAACAATATCAGAAGAAACTATTAGAACCGATGCTGAAAATAAAGCTAGTGAAGGTAAAGAAGGTAAGGAAGAATCAGAAGCTGATAACTCCAAGGCAGCTGCTAAGGATACTGAAGCAACTGAAACAGAATCATTTGGTGTTGATGATTATCTTTCATTACTTGATGATAGCACTCAGCAAATTAAGTCAGGTAAGATTGCATCTAAGAAAAGACCAAAAAAATAAGCCAACTTATAGCGAGCACAATTATTATTCTTTTTTATACATGCTCAATTGCATGTATCTAAATATCTAATATCCATATCAACCTGTAAATAGATATAAATATGTACATTTTACAATATATAAAGAAAATTAGCGATAAAGATGGCATTTTTTCAGTATATCTACAGTAGAGTAGTATTAAACAACGGCCCAAACCATATAGTAATTATAGTCACCACCTATCCTAAGAATGCATCCCATATATCAATACTATATTAAACTGAAATTCATCAGAAATACCTAAACGTACACGGGATCATTTTGAAAAATTTCACTGAAAAAAATTGAAAAAAATTTTCGTCTCGAAACGGGGAAGCTGGGAATTTGATAAGCAAAAGAACAGGGAAGCAGACACATTTACATAGGTTACTCACCGAATCCCTGCATCGCTTTGGTTTGTTACTGTAATTTCACCTCTCCTTACAGACAAAGTAATTAATAGTCAAACAATATTAAACTTTAGAATCAATCAATTAATTATTCGTCTATTATCTTTGCGAAATAATTTTTATTATATCATTCGTTTCTTACTGTTTCTATTTCATATCAAATTTAATACAAGTTGTTCTTTTCCAAGTTTGCAAAAAGGTTTTATTCCCAACAGATAATCAAAAAATCAGTGAAAGTTAAAAAAATGAGTATCGACGAAATCAAGAACGTTAGAGCTGCCAGCCAATTTGACAGGGAAAAGTTGGAAAGTATCCTTAAAGGTAGATTCTTTTATGCACCAGCTTTCGAGATATACGGTGGTGTTTCCGGGTTGTTTGACTATGGTCCACCAGGCTGTGCATTCCAAGCCAATGTTGTTGACACTTGGAGAAAACATTTCATCTTAGAAGAAGATATGTTGGAAGTTGATTGTACCATGTTAACCCCATACGAAGTCTTAAAAACTTCTGGTCATGTTGATAAATTCTCCGATTGGATGTGCAAGGATGCAAAGACAGGTGAAATTTTCAGAGCCGATCATTTAGTTGAAGAAGTTCTTGAAGCCCGTTTAAAAGGTGACCAAGAAGCCAGAGGTTTAATTGCAGATGCCAACTCCGAGGATCCTGAAGAAAGCGATGACAAGAAGAAAAGAAAGAAGAAAGTTAAGCAGATCAAAGCTGTTAAATTAGATGATGAAGTTGTTAAGGAATATAACACAACTTTGGCTAAGATCGACGGTTACTCTGGTGACGAATTAGGTGAATTAATTGTTAAATATAACATTGGTAATCCAGTTACTCATGACCCATTAGAACCACCAAAGGCTTTCAACTTGATGTTCGAAACAGCTATAGGTCCATCTGGCCAATATAAGGGTTTTTTGAGACCTGAGACTGCTCAAGGTCAATTTTTAAACTTTAACAAATTATTGGAATTTAACAATAGTAAGACCCCATTTGCTTCTGCTACTATTGGAAAGTCTTTCAGAAACGAAATCTCCCCAAGAGCCGGTTTATTAAGAGTTCGTGAATTTTTAATGGCCGAAATTGAACATTTCGTTGATCCAGAAGACAAATCCCATCCAAAATTTGATGAAGTTAAAGATATTAAACTTTCTTTCTTACCTCGTGAAGTTCAACAGTCTGGTTCAACGACACCTATCGTTAAGACCATCGGTGAAGCTGTTGAATCTCAAATGGTTGACAACGAAACGTTAGGTTACTTCATTTCAAGAATTTATCAATTTTTGATCAAAATCGGTGTTGATGAAACTAAGTTAAGATTCCGTCAACATATGGCCAATGAAATGGCTCATTACGCTACTGATTGTTGGGATGCTGAACTAAAGACTTCCTATGGTTGGATTGAATGTGTTGGCTGTGCTGATAGATCCGCTTATGATTTAACTGTCCATGCAAACAAAACTAAAGAAAAATTAGTCGTTAGACAAAAGTTAGAAACTCCAATTGAAGTAACAAAATTTGAAATTGATTTAACTAAGAAATTATTTGGTCCAAAATTTAGAAAGGATGCACCAAAGGCTGAATCATTCTTATTAAACTTATCCCAAGAAGAACTAGAATCTAAAGCTGATGAATTGAAAAATAACGGTAAAGTCATCTTTAAGATTCCTGGAATTGAAGGTGAAGTTGAATTAGATGATAAATTCATCAAAATCGAAAAGAGAACCAAGGTTGAACATGTTAGAGAATTTGTTCCAAATGTTATTGAGCCATCTTTTGGTATTGGCCGTATCATATACGCTGTCTTTGAACATTCTTTCTGGAACAGACCAGAAGATGTAGCTAGAGGTGTTCTGTCTTTCCCGCCATTAGTTGCACCAAGTAAAGTCTTGTTGGTTCCATTATCCAACCATAAGGATCTACAGCCAATTACCAAGAAAGTTTCTGGTATCTTAAGAAAAGCTCAAATTCCATTCAAGGTTGATGACTCTGGTGTTTCCATTGGTAAAAGATACTCTCGTAATGATGAATTGGGTACTCCATTTGGTGTCACCATTGATTTTGAATCTGTCAAAGACGGTTCAGTCACACTAAGAGAAAGAGATACTACTAAACAAGTGAGAGGTTCCATTGAAGAGATTATTAAAGCCATTCGTGAGATTACTTACAATGGCGTTTCCTGGGATGAGGGTACTAAGGATTTAGAACCATTTGTTACTCAGTAATCGAAGTTAAGGTTCTATCTATTAGTTCGGTAAAAAAGTATATCTTCTTTATTTAATCTCATTTCCCCTACATAGTTGTATACTTATTTCTAATGTATAATCATGATAATACATTGCATGCGTTTGCAATCATAATTATTTTGTTTCCTAAGTAAGCTGGTCGCTGCATGGGCACGGGAAATCTGTGAAAAATATTTTACGTTCACTGTCAAATTCAATTTTGAAAATGAATAAAAAGCAAATATACAAGAATATTTGAAAACACATTGTACAAAGTAAAACCTATAGTTCAATCACAAGATCACGACCAAAGGAAAATATTAAATATCAATGTCAGCAACTGTAAAAGAAGGTGCTAAACAAGTAGTAAGGCTGTTAGAACAATTTCCTAATGAACACTTTAGATATTTGGTTTCATTTAAGAAAACTCAACTTGATAGATTTAGACGTGTAGCAGGTTTACCAGCCCAAGACGCAAACAAAGATGAAGCAGCAACTAAAATTGATCCAAAGGCTTCTATGGATGAGATTAAAGATATAATGTATAGAACATCTGGTCCCCTTGGTCTTCAAAAGAATCTATTGAAAAAGATGCAAGCTGCTATACCTCAAGATCAGTTCACAGAGAAAAGTATTAAAGAACAAATCAATGCATTAAACAATATGATGGATAACAAGTACAAAAATTACTACGATGTTGGTGATAAGCTTTATAAACCAGCAGGTAATCCATTGTATTACCAAAGAATATTGAATGATATCGAAGGTAAAAAGAGGGAAAGCTTCTTTACAGGTCTAAGAACGGTCTTCTTCGGTAAATAGGTAAATAAGAACCTACGGCCTGCTATTTTACTATTATTTTATTCATCTATCTATATATTACATCTAAAACCCTGTATATAATCAGAGAAATTACATAACTTGGAAATAAAATATATTTCTATTTCGCAAAACCTATTGATATGCCATGGCCATTCCAATTATAGGATGTGGTCAGTCTATCCTTAACTGCAGTTGCGTTCTTTATCGAACTATACTCAATGAAGGCTAAATTACGAATATTAACTAACCTAACCTCAACAAAACCTTCGTCTTTGAATAATTCAGCCAACGATTCTTGAGTAACATCACTTGGTAAATCTTGCGCCAGCAATATCTTATTTGGAGGATTACTAATTGTTTCCCGAACCTTTTCATCCCCTTTTCTTTTGTTAACCTTTTCAACCTTTTCGACTTTCTTCTTACGTACCTTCCTCTCTGTTTGTTTAGTACCCATCTTTTTCGATTTAAAAGTTTCTACAATCTTTCCAATTTCTTCATCTTCTAAACCCTTCTTTCTTAATTTGCACTTCAACCGCCTTATTCTCCTAGCAATAACTTTACCTGTAACGGTGGATTCATTAATTAACTTCTCCCTTTTCCTTTTAATAATCTTCTTTAGAAGAGCATGTGTGTTATCATTGATAGATAATGCCAATAATGAATTCTTCTTTGCATATTCGATTTGTATCTGTTTCCCATTCAGTGTGAGGCTTGACTGAAATTTTAAAATAAAATTTTCCGTTGATATGTGATCTTGGAATGTCATAAAACATTGGTTTTGAAGTTTCTTCGAGTGGGATTTCGATATTGCGATGATATTGTATGTGGTATCAAGTGGCTTGATGTGATTTGTAATTGGAGATATGGATGTCTCAGGAAGCGGTAATGTAGGATCTAAAACATATTTATTGGCTGGGTTTATACTCTTAAGCAGCGTACGGATGTAATTTGGTGTGCTGTTAGGACGAGATGGGAGGTTTCTCAAATATAGTCTAGTTAAGTCAATTTAGTTGGTTGTTAGTAAATATGCTTGATGGTATGGATTGGAGGTTCGGTGAGACTAAAAATTTACATACGTTGTAAGGTTTTTTGTAGGTGCTGTATCATTTGATGACATTTATATATTTGCCAGTTTATGAAGTTAATCTGAATATTAACTTATTATGTATATGTGGTTATGCTTGTCTAATTTAAATAGTATATGCCTTTTCTGTTATAATTAATTTTTTTTTCAAATTTATCCCACTCAACATGAATTTCATTAGTCAAAAATTAGGAAATTTACTAACCCAATTTGTACACATATAAACAGAATTTAATAATAACGAGATGAACACTTTTCATAAGGTACTTTCATTTTTTTTTTACAAATTAGCTAAATATATAAAATATAAAACAATAAAAAACTGGTTACAGTTATTAATGTATGTATATAAATTAATATCCTTATTTCTTAGCAGCCTTTTGAGCAGCCTTGGTAACCTTACCGGCCTTGTCAGACTTGTCAACAGACTTGATAACACCAACAGCGACAGTTTGTCTCATATCTCTGACAGCGAATCTACCTAATGGTGGGTAGTCAGTGAAAGCTTCAACACACATTGGCTTAGATGGAACGAATTTGACTAAAGCAGCGTCACCGGACTTTAAGAATTTTGGAGAATCTTCTAATTTCTTACCGGATCTTCTGTCGTTCTTTTCTAATAATTCATCGAATCTACAAGCAATGTGAGCAGTGTGACAATCTAAAACTGGAGAGTAACCAGCAGAGATTTGACCTGGATGGTTTAAGACGATGACAGTAGCGTTGAAAGAAGCAGCAGCCTTTGGTGGATCGTTCTTGGAGTCACCACAGACGTTACCTCTTCTAATTTCCTTGACGGAAACATTCTTGACGTTGAAACCGACATTGTCACCTGGTAAACCTTCTTCTAATTGTTCATGATGCATTTCGACAGACTTAACTTCGGTAGTGACACCGGCTGGGGCGAAAGTAACAACCATACCTGGCTTGATAACACCGGTTTCGACTCTACCGACTGGCACAGTTCCGATACCACCAATCTTGTAGACATCTTGTAATGGTAATCTTAATGGCTTGTCAGTTGGTCTTTGAGGTGGTTCAATGGAGTCAATGGCTTCTAATAAAGTCTTACCTTTGACAACACCGGCCTTGGTTTCCTTTTCCCAACCCTTGTACCATGAAGCATTGGTGGTAACTTCAATCATGTTGTCACCGTTCCAACCAGAGATTGGGACGAATGGAACAGTCTTTGGGTTGTAACCGACCTTCTTGATAAAGTTAGCGGTTTCCTTACAAATTTCAGTGAATCTTGATTCATCCCATTTGACGGAATCCATCTTGTTGACAGCAACAATTAATTGTTTAACACCTAAGGTGTAAGCTAATAAAGCGTGTTCTCTGGTTTGACCATCCTTGGAAATACCGGCTTCGAATTCACCGACACCACCAGCAATGATTAAGATAGCACAATCAGCTTGAGAAGTACCAGTAATCATGTTCTTGATGAAATCTCTGTGACCTGGAGCATCAATAACGGTGACTTGGTATTTTGGAGTTTCGAACTTCCATAAAGCAATATCAATGGTGATACCTCTTTCTCTTTCAGCCTTTAACTTGTCTAAAACCCAAGCGTATTTGAAAGAACCCTTACCTAATTCAGCGGCTTCCTTTTCGAACTTTTCGATAGTTCTCTTGTCAATACCACCACACTTGTAGATTAAGTGACCAGTGGTAGTAGATTTACCAGAATCGACATGACCGATGACGACGACGTTAACGTGAGCCTTAGCTTTACCCATTTTGTATAGTTTAAAGATTAGTTTGTTAGTGGTTCTACTTAAAAGAACCTAAGAAAGAAAAGGGATAGAACTTATAAAGAGAGGATAAGAGAAGACAAGAGATGAGAATAAATAATAGAGAATGGGTTAGTAATATTTATATTAAAATTTCAGCCAACGTGGTAGGAAGAAACGAATTAGAAGAAAAAAATTTTCATTATGTTTGATAGAACAAAAAATTTTCAACAAGTTCCTTTTTTTTGTTTTTGTTTTTTCTTTTCTTCATTGTTCCATTGTATACGTATCAGTTTCAGATTCTTTCTTTTTTTTATTATTGTTACTTTAGAGCTGCAATTTGGTGGAGCACACTTCGTTTAATGTGATGTGAGAATTGCGATAGTGGTTGTATGCGGTTGGTGGGTGCAATGTGAGATGTTATACGGGTGTTTGTTAGGAGACAACAGTTTTTCAGTTTTTCAGTTTTTCAGTTTTTATATTTTTTGTTGAAAAATAGAAATCTCGGTGCACAGATGTGTAATGGTAGAATGGTGTTTGGATGTAAGTGCAGTCATGTATTACAGAGTCGCTAGCCACGAAAGTTGAATGAGATAGAAGGTGGTAGAATAAGAGAGATTGTTGTATTCGTTATATACGATACAGCCCAGCAGACCATGGGATAAACCACTTACGGTTCCCTTTTCGAGTAAGATAACATGCTCTGTGAACTGGAAACAACAATCGCTGGCATAATCATCTCATTGTCACAAAATCGGGGTTTCGCTGTTGTTAAAACTGCGTTTATTTTGCTGTGAGTGGTTATTGCTGGCTCAGACGGTCTCGCACAATGTCGCTTCTCGGTTGCAGCAATAACAACGCTGTTTGCTAACATAAGGTTTGTTAAGGGAGTGTACGATCATTGATTAACTGATAATATGGTGATATCGTTTGACACCAAATGATGCAAACAGGACATATATAAACAACGGTATATCTTCAATTTCTGGATCTGTTTCAATCTTTGTAAATTACATTATCCTTTCTTCCTGTTCTTGTTCTTGTTCTTGCTCTAGCCAATAAGTATACATAAACAAAATACACACACACAAACAAACAAACAAACAAACAAACACTATTAAAAAATGATCCAAGAATTAGTCAATTATCAATGTACATGCGAAAAATGTAAGGATTCATGCACATGCACTGAATGCAAATGTAAATGCTGCTCTGGAAATACCTGTGCTTGTGCTGGTGAAAAGAAGGATTCCTGTGCCTGTACTGGCTCATGCAAGTGTGGAGCAAAGGAACAAGGTTCTTCATGTTGTAAGAAATAGATGTCTAGATAAATAATATTTGTCTTTCATATCGCAGCGCTACGCATACTTCCTTACAATGAATGGACTTCAGTTTTTTTTATATTTTGTTCAGGAAAAAATAAACTTCATCATTATATAGAGATATATAGAAAGTAAATATACACATTAAAATAAATTCATTTATTTACTTATTTACAAATCTTCTCTTATATATGTGTTAATGTATATTAAGACTTATGGCTAGCTAGATGGACCCCTTGGAAACCCTTTACTAAATACGTAATTTTGTTCCTTTCAAAACTAGACATTAAAACAAACGTCATTACTTATAACATATGTCAGTTAAGAATAACATACTTTTAAAGGTTTCTGGATATCCCTAATCTCACAGAAAAGAAATATTTATACAAATGCAATAAAGAAATATTTATACAAATGCAATAAAGAATTATAATATTAATATATTCATTAAGGGACACATATTTTCAAGCAGTTAATAAAAAGTTAGAAAGTTATATAAATTCAAATACATTAACAATTGAAATGTCTCATTACTTCTATTATTTATTTTATTTCCTTCAAACTATAATTTAGATACTTCTCTATACCAAAAACAAAACTATCTGAAATATGACCTTAAAATTTTCTGATATTGACCAATTAGCTATCAACACCATCAAGCTGCTATCTGTGGATCAAGTTTCTTCTGCAAACTCAGGTCATCCGGGTGCGCCATTGGGTCTTGCTCCAACAGCGCATGTTTTATGGAGACTAATGCATTTCAACCCTCAAAACCCCAAGTGGATCAATAAAGACCGTTTTGTTCTCTCTAACGGCCATGCTTGCGCGCTACTATATTCTATGCTACATCTCACTGGTTACGATTTTACTATAGACGACTTAAAGCATTTCAGACAATTAAACTCAAAGACTCCAGGTCACCCTGAATTTGGTCTTCCTGGAGTAGAAGTCACTACAGGTCCGCTAGGTCAGGGTATCACCAACGCAGTGGGTATCGCCATTGCTCAGGAAAACTTCGCTGCCACTTACAATAAATCTTCTGACAATTATGTATTATCGGAGTCTTTCACTTATGTCTTTTTGGGTGATGGCTGCCTCGAAGAAGGTATAGCTTCCGAAGCATGCTCCTTGGCAGGTCATTTAAAATTGGCAAGATTAATCGCCATTTATGATGATAATGGAATAACCATCGACGGAAAAACTTCTTATTCATTTGATGAGGATGTAATGAAGCGTTTTCAGGCATATGGTTGGAATACATTACACGTCAACAATGGAAATGAAGATTTGAATGCCATTGAACAAGCTATCATCACAGCACAGAGCCAATCCGATAGACCCACACTGATCAAGGTTTCAACAACAATTGGAAAGGGTTCATTGATTGCTGGGACTGCCGCAGTTCATGGGGCTGCATTGAAAATGGACGATGTGAAGCAATTGAAGAAACAATTGGGGTTTGATCCGGAAAAATCATTCATCGTACCACAGGAAGTTTACGATTTCTATAAAAAGAATATCACCGAACCTAATGTTTTACGCAACACAAAATGGGATCAACTCTTTGAATCATACCAAGAAAAATTTCCTGATTTAGGAGCTGAACTAAAGAGAAGGTTAGATGGAAAATTACCAGATCAATGGTGCTCAAAATTACCAGTTTATGAGCCTTCTAATTCTGCAATGGCAACAAGAAAACTATCTGAAATAGTCTTGCAAGATATTCATTCAATATTACCAGAATTAATTGGTGGTTCGGCAGATTTAACACCTTCTAATTTAACAAGATGGAAAGACGCAATTGATTTCCAACCACCTTCTTCGGGCCTTGGAAATTACTCTGGAAGATATATAAGGTATGGTGTCAGAGAACATGGTATGGGAGGAATTATGAATGGTATATCTGCATTCGGTGCAAACTATAAACCGTATGGTGGCACCTTTTTGAATTTTGTTTCGTATGCAGCTGGTGCTTGTAGATTAGCTGCTTTATCTGGTCACCCAGTAATATGGGTTGCAACACATGATTCAATTGGTCTAGGAGAAGATGGCCCCACTCATCAACCAATTGAAACTTTAACACATTTTAGGGCAATACCAAATTTGCATGTTTGGAGGCCTGCCGATGGAAACGAGACTTCCGCTGCTTATAAAGCTGCCATAGAATCAAATACTGCCCCAAGTATCATTGCATTATCAAGGCAAAATCTACCACAGCTAGAAGGATCATCAGTTGAAAATGCTTTGAAAGGTGGGTATACCATTCGTGAAGTCTCAAACCCGGATATCATCCTTGTATCAACTGGTTCTGAAGTTCATCTCTGCATTGAAGCCGCAAAATTATTAGGTGACAACAAAGATCATCCTATTAATGTCCGTGTTATTTCATTTCCAGATTTATTAACTTTCAATAAACAGCCAAAGGAATACAAAATGACTTTACTATCGGATGGCGCTCCCATAATGTCTGTAGAAGTTGGTGCAACATCAGGATGGGGAAATTATTCACACGAACAATTTGGTATCGATAGGTTTGGCTCATCTGGTAAAGGCGGTGATGTTTATAAATTTTTTGATTTTATCCCTCAAGGTATTGCAAAGAGAGCAAAGGAAACTATCAAATTCTATAAGGATAAACATGTATATTCTCCTCTGAACAAAGCGTTAGAGTAAGATTTTCATGTATTGTCCATTCACGAAAGTTATTTTATTTATCAGAAAGATTGGATATTTTTAAGTTATACTCTAAGATGTTATATCTCTATGTTAAAAATAACAACAAAAAGCTCTAAATAATTTTTAATTAAATAATAAATTTCAATTAATAGGTAATTATCTTATCATTGCAGAGTAACTTTATTGTTGGAAAAAATGGGGGCGAGCTGGGAATTGAACCCAGGGCCTCTCGCATGCTTGTGTTTAAGTTATAAGTTATAAACCCAAAGCGAGAATCATACCACTAGACCACACGCCCTAATATTTAAAAAAAATATATCTTAGAGCTAATTAAATAGAAAATTTGTTGATAATGTTTTTCTTTGATATATTCCGTAAATATGGACCAAAAATTTATCTAACATTAGAAAAGATGATAATTTCAGTATATAATGACATACAGATCTTAAAAATAGAATATAACAAGGTAAACGAGAATTAACATATATTCATAATAATGATGTTCTCCCGAAGAGTATTACTGCTGAGCTGGAAATTATATGGTATTATGAATAGTGCTGAAACGGAGATTATATGATACTATGAATATAATATGGGTGGTTTATAGGATATCAAGTTTACTACGAGGGTTACTAACAACCACGAACGCGATAGAAAACTAAACACGAAAATAAAACAATAGCATATAGAAAGTTATGAACGACACGAGTGTTCATATAAGGAAATCAATGTTTGACTCCAAACAATTATCTTATAATGGTCACCGATGATGGTCAACGAGAATAGTATAACTTATCGACGATGTGAAAAATTTTCACCTATTACTTCACTTCCCAGAGACGTATAAATAGACCAATACTTCAAGTATACAATCTGATTGATATTGATTCCTAATTGGTTTATTTATATTATAAAAATCCGAACTTTTATACAAAGATTACAAGTAGTAAAAGATATTTACTTCATCTTCTAACCTAAATTTACTTCGACATACACTAATCAATCTTCAATTAGTGTGTATTCCTCTGAACGATTTTATCAATGTGCATGTCTCTGAGCGATTGCACAATGTGTACGGGGTAACTATAAATTTATATGTTGAATTTATTATTTATATTTAAAATATTTGAGGTTTGGAAGAACGGTTGTTATTTCCAATTTTAAATAAATATTTTTAAGCATGCAGTTTTTGTTTTGATATATTACTATCATTTTTGCAATGGCGGTACTCATCTAATATAAATGTTAACCTTGGCTCTGGAACTATGAATCAAAGTTATTATTACTACTATGAAGTAGTATTATTGAATAATATCTATTTGGTTGTTTTTAATGTATCAAAAGGAGAAGATTAGTAAAAATACCAGTCAAGTTAGAAATATATTACTTAAGGAAAAAGTAAACAAAAAATAATGACCAAATTATTTTCAATATATGCTACCGTTGAATGAACTATAGGAAATAGGTTATTAGACACTGAAGATTGTATTAGGAAATATGGAAATTTACAAAAATTAACTTAGCTACTTGATATTCGTTAAGTAATTGTATGAATCAAGTGAATATAATAAAACTTACTGTATATATTTTGTGACCAACCAAACCAAAGGATAAAAAGCGATAGGACTTCATTCAAAAAATAAAAAATTAAACAATGATACAAGTGCTGTAAAAGATTTTCGAATAATTTATTTGGTTCGAAATAAGGAATAATACTTTTATGACTGAGTTTTAAACTTTCTTTTAATAACGGGAAAAACATGCTAATTGCACTTAACAACTCGATTAAACAATCCGTTAAGTTCCTTGTCCAGCCACATTTGGTTAATTAAGAACAGGAAATGGACGGTAAGTATAGATTATATGACATATACGATTGGATATGAATATTGAAAGTCAGTTACTTAGTTAGTATAGTTTACCATATATTATTAATATGCGAAACCTTTAAAAAAATGTTTTGTATATTAGACACATTATATAGACATATCCTTTTATTGTCAAGGAAATATATGACACGCAAATTCACTTCAAAATACACCAATAACAATAGGCTGTTCTCATAACTAATGTCCTAATTTCAAAAAATCTATACTAATACTAGTCACCTCAAATAAACAGTTGGATAGAATGTGATTTAATATCACATATTTGGATCAAACGAATATGTTGGTGAATTTCCCACAGTTCTCTTATTTTTTTTACTACTTCTAAGGCAATCGCATTAAAAGTAAAAAATGCCGGTACTACGCGTGAGTCAACCGAGAGTTTATTTATAATCCCGACGGAAATACCTGATGTGCTAAAAAGTTACCATGTTTTGCTAGAAAACAGAATCATTTGTTATTAATGTTTTGAGGCAGATAATAATTCCACAGGATTTAACTTCCCATCAATATAGTGAGGAAAATAGGTACTTCAATGAATTTTAATTTTTCATGTCAAGAAATTGCATTGCATTTCGACTTGGCTAATGACTTCATTTTGGACTACTGTTAAAAATAAATGAGTCAAGCTGGTAGCATCAACCTTCTAATTTACTCATTATTACTCGAGGGCAAATACATAGGTTCATACATTACTTAGGCATTCGCTAAACAGCCAATTATTATACCTCATCTCTTGACTGTCAAGGACCTTTTATTTTTCTTAGTATATATAAACGCACTCCAATCAAATAATTGAATTATTATCAAAGAAAGTTACACATTTATATAAACTGTTCCGTGTCGACAATAGCAAAAAGAAAAGGAGGCTCCCTATATCTTATATATATATTTCAGTTTATTAACATTAAGAACATAAAAATTAACTCCATAGATAATAATACTATCTTTCTCAAACTATGACCCCTGAACAAAATTGGATACAATTACTAGACAATCCAACGCTAACGGTTTTACCAAATGATTTTTTACTTCCTCAACAAGAACCATTCTTTGAACAATCTGAATTGTCCATAAATTTGCCCCATCTAGACTTACCGCACAAGGATTTCAATGATAAGTACGTTATCGCTTTAGCTGTTTGGTCTTCCTTAATTTATAGATTATCAGGTGATGATGATATAGTATTATACGTCGCCAATAACAAAGTTCTTAGGTTTACTATCCAACCATTATGGTCTTTTTCTGACCTCTATCAAACTATAACAAGCCAATTAAACACGCTTTCTATCACTGACTCTAAAAATGTTTCCTTTGATCATATTTCGGAAACTATTCAAAAAACTAATGATCTAGATAAAGCCCCAAAATTATTTTGCTTGGCATTTTTGAATAATCAATCTGATTTTGGTTTGGATCACTTCAATCATCACCAACTAGATATCCTATTGAATTTACATTCAAGAAATGGTATGAATCACGTCTTAACTATTACTTATAATAGTTTACTATATTCAGGTGATAGAATTCAAATTTTAGCAGATCAATTTCTACAATTTTTATCTTCCGCCTTAGATAATCCAGCCACATGTATCACTAAAATTACATTGATATCTAATGCATCTAAAAATCAATTACCTGATCCAACTGAAAATTTAGGCTGGTGTGACTTCGTAGGATGTATTCATGATATATTTCAAGATAACGCAGAAAAATTTCCTAATAGAACGTGTATTGTAGAAACAGGGTCCATTGATGACAAAAACCCAGATAAGTCTCGTACATTTACATATCAAGATATTAACCGTGCTTCCAATATCGTTGCCCATTACTTAATTAATACAGGTATCAAAGTTGGTGATGTCGTAATGATATATTCTTCAAGAGGTGTCGACTTAATGGTTTGCGTGATGGGGGTATTAAAAGCCGGTGCAACATTTTCAGTTATCGATCCTGCTTATCCTCCTGCGAGACAGACAATTTATTTAGGTGTATCCAAACCAAGAGGGTTAATAGTAATCAGATCAGCGGGCCAACTAGATCAATTAGTAGAGGACTATATTACAGCGGAATTAGACGTCATTTCTCGTATCCCCTCAATCGCTATTCAAAATGATGCAACTATTCAAGGCTCTACCGACATTTCTAATGATATATTAACTCCTTATAAATACTTACAAGATACAAGATCAGGTGTCATAGTGGGCCCGGACTCAAATCCAACGCTATCTTTTACTTCAGGTTCTGAAGGTATCCCAAAAGGTGTCCTTGGTAGACATTTTTCATTAGCTTATTACTTTAAATGGATGTCTAAACAATTCAACCTCTCATCCAACGATAAGTTCACAATGTTAAGTGGGATTGCGCATGATCCAATTCAAAGGGACATGTTCACCCCACTATTTTTAGGTGCTCAGTTATACGTTCCAACTGAAAATGATATCGGCACACCTGGCAAATTAGCAGAATGGATGGGAGAAACTGGATGCACAGTAACACATTTAACACCTGCTATGGGTCAATTACTGACCGCTCAAGCAACTACTCATATTCCAAAGCTTCATCATGCGTTCTTTGTTGGTGACATCTTAACGAAACGTGATTGTTTAAGATTACAGACTTTGGCAGAAAATTGTCGCATTGTCAATATGTATGGTACAACCGAGACTCAACGTTCTGTGTCATATTTTGAAGTTGACTCAAATAGTGAAAACCCTTTATTTCTAAAAAATTTAAAAAACGTTATGCCTGCAGGAAAAGGTATGTTGAATGTTCAACTATTGGTTGTTAATAGAAATGATAGAACACAGACATGTGGTGTTGGTGAAGTAGGTGAAATATATGTTCGTGCAGGTGGTCTAGCTGAAGGATATAGAGGTTTATCAGATTTAAATAAAGAAAAATTTATTAATAACTGGTTTGTTGACGAAGGCCATTGGGATTATTTGGATAAAGACAACGGGGAACCATGGAGAAAGTTTTGGTTAGGTCCTAGGGACAGAATGTATAGAACTGGTGATTTAGGCCGTTATTTGCCAAATGGTAATTGTGAATGTTGTGGTCGTGCTGATGATCAGGTTAAAATTAGAGGTTTCAGAATTGAACTAGGAGAAATTGATACGCATATATCTCAACATCCATTAGTTAGAGAAAATATTACTTTAGTCCGTAAGAATGCTGATAATGAACCAACTTTGATCACTTTTATGGTTCCA
The DNA here is from genome assembly GCA_030674245.1 of Jamesozyma piceae. NCBI lineage: Eukaryota > Fungi > Ascomycota > Saccharomycetes > Saccharomycetales > Saccharomycetaceae > Jamesozyma > Jamesozyma piceae. The sequence goes on from JAJLYB010000080.1 coordinate 49,022, forward strand.
AGATTTGATATGCCAGATGAGTTATCTAAATTTCAAACAGTTATTTCCGAAGAAGTAGCTTCAGATCCAACCGTAAGTGGCTTGCTAGGTTATCATTTATTATCTAAAGATATCAAAAAATTCTTAAAGAAAAGATTAGCGAGTTATGCTATTCCATCGTTAATCGTCGTATGGAGCAAGTTACCATTAAATCCAAATGGTAAAGTTGATAAACCAAAGCTGCAGCACCCAACACCAAAGCAATTAGGTATAGTGTCCAGTTTTGCGTCCTCTGAAATCGATGATTCCGAATTTAGTCCTGAAGAACGTGAGGTTCTCAACTTATGGCTCAGTGTATTACCAACGAAACCAGCATCCGTCTCAGTCGACGATTCTTTCTTTGATTTAGGAGGACATTCTATCCTAGCAACAAAAATGATTTTTACATTGAAGAAAAACTTCAATATTGATCTACCACTAGGTACAATCTTTAAATACCCTACACTTAAATCATTTACTGCTAAAATTTCTAGAATTAGATCTTCATCCGATAAACAAGATGAAAACACTATAATAACTACTGATTATACTGGAGATGCCAAAGAATTAGTAAACACATTACCAGACTCTTATCCTTCTCACCAGAATTTCGATATTAGCAAAAGACAGATTATCAATGTCTTCATTACCGGTGGAACAGGGTTTTTAGGTTCTTATATTATTGCAAACTTGTTGAATAGACCAACTACCACTACCACCTTTAAAATATATGCCCATGTTCGTGCAAAAGATGAGAATGCAGGTTTAGAAAGGTTAAAAAAAGCAGGTATTACATACGGGTCATGGTCTTCTAATTTTTTCAAATCTATTGAAGTTATAATTGGTGATCTTTCTAAAAAACAATTTGGATTACCTGATGAAAAATGGAACAGCCTGGCTAGTACCATTGATGTTATTATTCATAATGGTGCGTTAGTTCACTGGGTTTATCCTTATGCAAAATTACGCGACTCTAATGTCATAACTACTATTAACGTTATGAATTTAGCTGCTACTGGTAAACCAAAGATTTTTGATTTTGTTTCATCCACGTCTACTTTAGACACTGATCATTATAACAAATTGTCTGAGAAATTAACTTCAGAAGGGAAAACAGGTATTTTAGAATCTGATGATCTGATGGGTTCATCAGTTGGTCTAACTGGGGGATATGGCCAATCTAAATGGGCGGCTGAGTATATTATTAGACGTGCTGGTGAAAGAGGTCTTCGTGGCTGCATTGTTAGACCTGGCTATGTAACTGGGTATTCTGCTAATGGTTCTTCGAATACTGATGATTTCTTATTAAGATTCTTGAAAGGTGCTGTACAGCTAGGCACAATTCCAGATATTAGAAATAATGTTAATATGGTTCCTGTTGATCAAGTAGCACAAGTTGTTGTATCTACAGCTTTAAACCCACCTGATGAAAAAAATCTCACAGTTGCACAAGTTACGGCACACCCTCGTATTGAATTCAAGGATTATTTGCTTTGCTTAAAGAAATATGGTTATAATGTTGAAATTGAAAATTATGACACTTGGAAGAAATCATTAGAATTATCTGTTATTGATAAGAATGAAAATAATGCATTGTATCCATTATTGCACATGGTTTTAGATAATCTCCCAGAGAGTACAAAAGCACCGGAATTAGATGATAGAAATGCTGTTGCATCTTTAAACAAAGATAGTTTGTGGACAGGTATTGATAAATCTGCAGGAATGGGTGCAACTCCAGAACAAATTGGAATATATATTTCGTTTTTGGTTAAAGTTGGTTTCTTACCAATTCCGCCATCTGAAAAGGGAGCCAAATTACCTGAAATATCCTTAACATCCCAACAAATTGAACTAGTTTCTTCTGGGGCTGGTGCGCGTAGCAGTTCGGCAAACGCCTAATGTTTTATTTAAATTTGACTATATGATATATATACTGCACATATAGTAAGTAGCCTGAATATCAAATAAATTATTTTTAAACCATTTCCGTCTATTTTACACACTATAAACCTTTAATTGCGATATCACCTAGTGCGTTCCTTAATAAAAATGGATATATTTTATTAACAAAGATATTACTCATGAGTTCTGAAACCTATAAATTATTAATAATAAAAAAAATAGTATATATGCATACAATTGGGTACATATATATATATCAATTATTAAACAAAAATTGCAGATCTGCGGGTGTTAATCTGCTAATTGCTGCATCGTCTTGGTTTATAGTTGCATGAATCATGTTTGCCTTTTTCTCTTGTAATTCTATAATCCTGGATTCTATACTGTCTTCTATACAGAACCTAGTAATCTTTACTGGCCTATATTGACCAATTCTATGAACTCTATCACCACTTTGCCATTCAACACTTGGATTCCACCATGGGTCTAGAATAAAAACTTGCGAAGCCTCACAAAGATTCAAGGCAACACCACCAGCCTTTAAACTCACCAAGAATACTTCACATTCAATGGTATTCATAAAATACTTAATTGTCTGATCTCTCTGTGTAGGAGACATACTACCTTGTAACTTGACAGTTTTGAAACCAGCTCTTTTCAATCTCCACTCCACCAAATCTAGCATACTTGTGAATTGTGAAAACACAATCGATTTAATGGTTTTAACATTACTTCTTAGTTTATATAATTCTTCCACTAATGCTTCAATTTTTGTGGATGATTTCCAAGTTCCCTTTAGGTTTAACCTACTAACGATACTTTGCTTCTTAAATGCATCCATATCAACTTCTAGAGAAGGTTGCGATAGATCAATACTCAAACCGATATGGCAAACTGGGCAAGTTAAATTAGCCTTGCTTTCCAAAAATGATTCAACATATTCCTTGATACACAAACGACAAAATTTGTGATGGCATTTCGATTCTATAGGTTCTTCAGCTTCATCGTCACATAATTGACAAACAACAACACCTGACGTTGATTCAGTAATACCATTTTTAAACCTTTTTAGTACGAGATCAGGATGATCTGCTAACTGTCTCATCCTTGTAATCAATGAAAATATATTTGCATAATTATTTAGGACCACACCTTCTTCAACGTATGAATTATATTTTCTTTGTACATCGGAGTACAGACTTCTATAAAGATCCTTTTCTTCTTCATTAAAATAGTCACGTCTAACAGTAACAATTCTTGGAGGAAGCCCTAAATCATCTGCCCTTTCGACTTTTGTTCTTCTCAGCATAATATTTTTCAATAAAGTTTGAATATTATTAAACGATTCTAAACCAGGGCCCTCGACACCGAATTTCTGAATATTTTTAAGCATGAAATGATTGAAAAAATTAGTATGTTGCATAATAACATGATTGCAATTGTCACAATGCATATGATCTGAAAATTTCCATTCCTTCGATGCACAATCACATTTTGTACAAAAATACTTTGAAAATGGTTCAACATTTAAGAATCTAATTAATGAATACATTTCACCAATTCTATTCTGTAATGGCGTACCACTTAGGCACCATCGTTTTTTCGTTTTTAAAAAGTTTACAGCTCTTGCTGTATTACTTTGTCTATCCTTAATGTTATGAGCTTCATCTAATATGACTCTATAAAAATTAATATTGTGCAACACCGACGGCTCTTTAACAAGACCATTTTTTCTCTTAAAACCATAATTTTGTTTTCTAAATACTGATTCTAAGACTGAATAGGTTGTTAGTATAACATCATATGGGTCAAGATCTACAATATTGTTAGTCTTTGAGGCACCATGGTAAATGTATATTTTTAATTTACCATTGGTATGCTGGTCAATTTCGTTTTTCCACTGTATCAATGCGACAGTAGGTGCAACCACCAAAGATGGTCTTTTAGTTAGATCGTGCATCAGGAGGGCAATGGTTTGTATCGTCTTACCCATACCCATCTCATCTGCCAATACTCCACCGGCATATTTACTATCTTCTTGGGTCAATAACCAATGTAAACCTTCCAGTTGAAATGGTAAAAGTTTAATGGACATACCTTGAGGTTGTTTAGAAGTTACTGGCACATATTTAGGAGCGTTCTGCAGATCTGGAAAGACATTTATCAGTTCTGGGTGGTTTTCAAATAGCCTCTTAGTATTACGCTCATAAGGAGTTACTTTTGGAGGTTTCCTTTTTGTTACTTTACGCGTCTTCTTAGTCCTCGTAGCCTTTCTCCTTTTATTTGAAGGTTTATCCTCATCCATATCATTTTCAGATTGTGAATTTATTTCTATGATCTGCGATTCATTTTTAATATCAACATCGTCTACAGGGGTAGTCTCGTTAGCTGTATAATATCCATCAGCTTCATCCGATCCTCCTTTGGGATCATAGATAATGAACTCTTCATCATCTTCGCTATCTTCTACCTTTATAGTGGCCTCTTCATCATCTGTATTATGAGATTCGGCATAGTTAATTTTCTTTGCAGAGGCCCTTGTACGTCTTTTACGTATAAAACCACCTTCCTCCATTACTCTATTGTTATATTTATATAGCTAATTTCCTTATTAATGAAATATATCCTTGAATTACTGATGTATCATTACAAACTTTTGTTTAAAAATAATAAAAAATTAAGTAAAATTACCTAATCTTCTTAATAGGATGTGATTACATAATAAAAAAGGCAATTAAGGAAATTTGTCCCACTATCAAATTTCCAGTGGAAGAAAACGGAAAAAAGAAATATATAGTGGATGTGCAAACGCCGCTCAAATGAAAGCAATTATTGCATTACTAGTTAATAAAGATATAATGTTGATATGAATATATATATTTTTATTTAGTATCATCTAAGGTATAAAAGATTTGTAGTATATAAACTAATATCTGTTACCTTCTATCTGTTGTCATCATATTATTGAATACCGCGTATATTACATCCATCAGTTAATCCACTGTTTCAATTGATATAGAAAATTCTGTTTATACCATTCGAACAATTACAGTTTAATTTAAAAAAGTAATAAAACCGAATCATTATCCGTATGTTCATATATCAAAACCAGCGTTTCTTTTATTATATACTAAATAATAACAAACTACGTTTTGGTTAAAGTGTTTTAGTATGAATGGTTCTGTCTTATATGATAATTATTCAGTTTCAACAATTTCATCAAGGAAAGCCTTAATTTGTGAAACTATTTCATCTTTTGTAGATCGTGGAACCATATCTGTAAAAATAGATATAAATTAATATGGTTGATTTAAAATCGTAGTTAGTACGGTTATATTCTTTTTAAACTTTGTAAAATTGCAATAAAATACTAATTCTTTAACATACCCAATGCTTTTGGTTCAACCTTTGAAAGGACTTCAGTATATGAGGATGATTTATTTGATTTGATTTCATCTGTGGTTATGTTTCTAACTGAATCAACCCATCCATCTTGTAACAATTTTTCATTTAATAAATTGGATATTCTAATTTGATGTACCGTAAAAAAGCTTCTTGTTAGTAAAGAAATAAATCATATTTTAATAAGTTCATTATCGAATCGATAAATGATACACTACTCTATAAATATAGTTCCATACTTCTCGTAATTACCTGATTCCACAAGATATTTTTGGATTTGGGCTTTCATTTCATTATCCATCTTTGTAACTGTAGTAAAACTTTGTTTTTGTAGTTAATAACTATATCTCAACAATAAGTTTTGCCATCAAACGCTGTGAAATTCAAAATTTTCACTGTTTTTGTATCTCGTTATTTTCGGCTCGTTTTAAATTTCACGGTTGAAACATAAAAAAATCAACTACACAAAAAAATCCTGGGCCAATTTAACAAGGAAGACTGGAATTTTTCATCATTTTCTAGTGCAAGAAATCTCGAAGATTGGACAAAGGGACGAAGAACATAGTAAAATTTAGTTGGATTGAATATAACCATATGCTATATTTACGTATACATGATTTTTGATAAATGTCTTTATTATTTCCATGCAGTAGGATAATAAGAACCAACTCATCCAAAAGATTATTTTCAGTAATGAGCGTTGTTAAAGGTAAACCAGAAAGTGCTAAGTTAATAAATTCTCGTCCAGTAACAGACACAGCTGAATGTAAATGGATAGGTTTAAGAAAACTAACATATTTAGATCCCAATGGCATTGAAAGGGAATGGGATAGTGCTGTTCGTTTAACAAGGAATTCAGGAGGTGTAGATGGTATCGGAATGCTAACGATTTTAAAATATAAAGATAACAGACCAACTGAACTTCTTCTACAGAAACAATTTAGACCACCTGTTGAAGGTGTGTGCATAGAAGTACCAGCTGGTCTAATTGATGAGAACGAGAGTATTGAAACTGCAGCTTTAAGAGAGTTAAGGGAAGAAACGGGTTATGTTGGTAAGATTGTTGATATGAGTCCAATTATTTACAATGACCCAGGCTTTACAAACACTAATATGTCGTTGCTAACTGTTGAAGTCGATATGTCGTTACCAGAAAATATCAACCCACGGCCAAAATTAGAAGATAGTGAATTTATTGAATGTTTTAAGATCCCCCTTACAAATCTACCAGAAGAAATGGTCAAGTTAGATAAACAAGGTTACAAATTAGATGCCCGTATTCAGAATGTTGCACAGGGTGTTCTATTAGCAAGAAAATATAACTTGTAAGACATACTTTCCCTTTTTATAATTAATAATTTATGCTAACAAGTGTCATTAACTATATATATATATTTCTACTAAAACTTAATCAATTTACTATATTTTAATACTAATGGTTTGGATTAAGCATTCATATTTTTGCGATGAATTTATATTTTGTTCTGATTCAAAAGATCTAAAGGGCGTAAAAAATATCGACACCAGCAGGATTTGAACATGCGCGGGCAGAGCCCAACAGATTTCAAGTCTGTCGCCTTAACCACTCGGCCATAGTGCCCAATATCTATTTTTCGTGTTGTATCGTCAACTAGACTAATACAATTTATTCAGAATGGGAAACAGAGGGTCAGATGGGTTATTATAATTAATATGTATATGACTAACTAAGTATATAATATCTAACTATAATTCAGAGTGGAAGCGCAGATAGTTCGGATCGACAATCAATTGTTATTCGTTATTCAGATTGAGTAATTATTACTTGTCTTTTT
>JAJLYB010000081.1:0-55289 GCA_030674245.1 Jamesozyma piceae
ATGTGTAGAGAACAGTTATTTCAAAATCACCTGGCAATTCACCATCTTGTTCTTTATCGACTAATAAATATTCAGCAGTGTAAACACCTTTTGTTGGGTTCTTAACTAAAGGACCCAAGAATCTCCTGGTATGGAATGAACTGATACTACTATGATTAGCATTAACACCGTTGTTAATAGTCAATTGATAATCCTTACCATTCAAGTTAAATTTACCATGTGCAATACGGTTGGCATATCTACCAACAGTAGTTCCCAAATAACAATTTTCTGGATCCATATAGCTAGCTTCATTATCATAACCAATGACAACAGATTGACCATCAACTTTGATATCGACCAATGTAGCACCTAGATTTGCAATTGTAGCTTGGAATTTAGAACCAGCACCAATTGTGACAAATCTAGCATCGTAGTTTTGTTCTGGAGTAGCAAATTCTGCTTCAACACCCTTTAATTGATAACCAAATGGATTATCGGTGGTCCATTTCCATAAATCACGGCATGCAATCTCAACATTTAATTCAGTTTGCCATTTTAATTCTTCTGTAGCTCTGTCTGGCTTAGCAGTTAAATTTAAGACATCACCAGCTCTTCTACCGGTAATTTCATATGGGATATCTTCACCACAAGCATCACAAAAAGCACGGTAAACTTCTAAAACAGTGGAACCTTTACCTGAACCTAAATTCCATTCACGACAGATACCTGTACCCTTGGTACTTTCAAAGGATTCTAGATACTTCAAAGATGCGATGTGACCCTTAGCTAGATCAACGACATGGATATAATCTCTGATTGGAGTACCATCTCTAGAATCATAATCGTTACCGAAGACAGATAATTTTTCACGTCTACCGACAGCGACTTGAGCCATGTAAGGTAATAAATTATTTGGAATACCCAATGGATCCTCACCAATCAAACCTGAAGGGTGTGCACCGATTGGGTTGAAATAACGCAAAATAGCAAATTTCCAAAGTTTTGTATTACTATTATACAAGTCGTTTAAGATCTTTTCAATGGTGTATTTAGTGTTACCGTATGGGTTAGTTGGACCTAATGGACATTCTTCCGGAATTGGAATCATGTTTGGAAATCTTGTAGCGTCACCGTAAACAGTAGCTGATGATGAGAAAACACATTTTACAACGTTGTATTTCTTCATTAATTCCAATAATACTAAAGTACCAAGGACGTTATTGTGGTAGTAGGCTAATGGAATCTGAGTGGATTCACCGACGGCTTTTGAACCAGCAAAATGGATAACGGAATCGATTTGGTGTTCTTGGAAGACCTTTTCTAAGCCTTCAGCATCACATAAATCAACTTTATAGAATGGGATATGGTGCTTTGTCAAGACTTCTAATCTAGAAACAGATTCGTAGGAGGAATTAGATAAGTTATCGACGATAACACATTCGTAACCGTTTGAAATTAATTCGACAACTGTGTGAGAGCCAATATAACCGGCACCACCAGTGACTAAAACTTTTTTGATATTGTTTTGTTTGTTCATAACTGATATTTAGTGTTTTTTGTTTTTCTTGAGTACTTTTCAGTTTGCTGTTCTATTATTGAAAGGGAAATGCACTTTCAGATACGGATACTTTTAATAACCAATATCTAAGACATTCACTACAGTAGCATCGCATTTATATTAAAATATAAAATAGTTTTTAGAATACCCTTAAATTTGGAAGTAAATGCAACTTATTTTAAAATGCATAGTGGAGGATGGAACTCCGTTAAGGCAACAGTCTTAACTCTCGAAGGTATTAACTGGAAAATGTGTTGAGAATCGGAATTAATAAAACTCACCTCCGGTTCTGGCAAGTCTTGTACAAATATGATGAGATAAGTTGAACAATTGCTCGAGTTCTTTGCAAATGCTCACCATATTCGGAGCACTGAGCTCCATGTTTATCCCGGATCTCTATGTTCCGTCGGTGGCGGTCTCGTCCGACAAAGAAAAAGAAATGCGTCTCAGATAGAACGGCAGATGTTTTGCTTACTGTGATTGTTTTCGCGGGGCAACTACTCCCGGAATATACCACTCCGATATTTGTGTTCCCAATATTATTTCTTTTGCTTGCATGAAGTAAGAAGTTTGTATGACGAATCAACAATAGGAACACATGTATGACAAGGGCACATTTTTGATTAGTATGCTTAAAATAACTTATTACCCCTCCTCGCCACCCCACATGTTTAGGTTTCCCTCAATTAGAATGCAAATGTAATTAAAGTTTAGGTGTCTTGTGAGTGCTGTCTGTAAGTCTTTACCCCGGCATGATTTTTGCTTGTTTATTCGTTTCTCCAGTCCTGTAGGAAATATGTCTGAACAACCACATACTCTCGGAACTATTGAACACATTAACAACAAAGGAAACAGATATTTGCCTTACCCCTGTCAATTGGTACCCAATTGATTTTATCAACTCCATTTGGAATAGGTTCCAAAAACATATAAAAGCAATCGATTTAATTCAATTATTCCCTAACTTTTTCTTTTGTATTTCCAATTGTTTTTTATATTCTATATTATACATTATAATAAAAAAACCATCACTTACAATCAATACAAAACACACAAACACAAAACTAAAAAATGTCCGTTCCAGAATATAAAGCTACTGATGCTAATGTTCCAAAACCATTAGCTGAAAAATGTCCAATCGTTATTAAGGAATTCGAAGAAGCTTACGGTTGCAAACCAGACTTTGTCTCAAGATCTCCAGGTAGAGTCAACTTAATCGGTGAACATATCGATTACGCTGACTATTCTGTCTTACCATTAGCCATTGACGTCGATATGTTATGTGCTGTTAAGGTCCTTCACGAAAAAAACCCATCTATTACCTTAACTAACCAAGATAAAAGATTCGCCCAAAGAAAATTCGACTTACCATTAGACGGGTCTTATGTCACCATTGATCCATCTGTTTCTGACTGGTCCAACTACTTCAAATGTGGTTTACATGTTGCTCACGAATTCTTGAAGGATATCGCACCAGAAAAATTCTCCAATGCTCCATTAGCTGGTTTACAAGTTTTCTGTCAAGGTAACGTCCCAACCGGTAGTGGTTTATCCTCATCTGCTGCTTTCATCTGTGCCGTCGCTTTAGCTGTCGTCAAGGCCAACATGGGTGCTTCTTACCACATGTCCAAGAAAGATTTAACTCGTATCACTGTTGTCGCTGAACATTACGTCGGTGTCAATAATGGTGGTATGGACCAAGCTGCTTCTGTTTGCGGTGAAGAAGATCATGCTTTATATGTTGAATTCAAGCCTGAATTAAAAGCTACCTCATTTAAATTCCCAGAATTAAAGGAAACTGATGTTCAATTCGTTATTGCCAACACCTTAGTCGTCTCTAACAAATTTGAAACCGCTCCAACCAACTATAACTTAAGAGTCGTCGAAGTCACTGCTGCTGCCAACGTTTTAGCCAACAAGTACGGTGTTGTCTTAAAACACGAAGGTGCTTCCAGCTTGAACAAGGGTAACTTAAGAGATTTCATGAATGCTTACTACTCTAGATACCACAACGTTTCTCAACCATGGGATGGTGATGTCGAAACTGGTATTGAAAGATTAACCAAGATGGTCGAATTAGTTGAAGAATCCTTAGGTCCAAAGAAGGATGGCTACACTGTCGATGAAGCTGCTGCTGCATTGAACTGTTCCCGTGAAGAATTCACCAAGGACTATTTGACTGTCTACCCAGTCAGATTCCAAGTCTTAAAGTTATACCAAAGAGCCAAACATGTTTACTCTGAAGCTTTGAGAGTCTTAAAGGCCTTGAAGGTTATGACTGGTTCCAAGTTTGCCAAGGATTCTGATTTCTTCACTGAATTCGGTGGATTAATGAACCAATCTCAAGAATCTTGTGACAAATTATACGAATGTTCCTGTCCAGAAACCGATAAGATCTGTGAAATCGCTTTAGCTAACGGTGCTCACGGTTCTCGTCTAACTGGTGCTGGCTGGGGTGGTTGCACTGTCCATTTAGTCCCAGGTGGTCCAAATGGTAACGTCGAACAAGTCAAGAAGGCTTTAATCGACCAATTCTACAAAGTTAAGTACCCAAACATCACTGATGCTGAATTAGAAGAAGCTATCCTAGTTTCCAAACCAGCTTTAGGTAGTTGTCTATATGAATTATAAGCAACATCGATAAATACCTAACGAATTTATGTAATATCCATGACTGTTATGAATATATAATCATCAATAATATTTTTATAAAATAAATATATACTAAAGATAAAATAAAATAGAATCTATTTATGAAAAAATAACAATTAGTTAACCTTATCTTATATATCCCATATCGACCAAGTACTTAATAACAATACAAATACTGCTTCTTCAGTAATTGTACTCTGTCGGGGCAGATCTTGAACGTTCTTGCCAGGGTTGTCTATTATCAGGACAACGGGCCGAATTTGTATATACCAGCAATCGTTCCAGTTTGTCCCATTTCAGCACATCCCACTTGAAATAAAATATTTCACCGACGCAGAAAAAGTTTTTATCTTTTTTTATCTTTTTTTTTCTTTTTTTTTCAAGGCTCGACAAATTAGCCCTTCTCGGATATTTCCCTACAGTTATTTTTAGTATCATTTTCCCTGAGAAATACAAAAAAAAATCATGCAGCAATATTAATCATATGCAATTAACTCATCGTGAGGTTGTCCTCGAGGATAATTACATGAGCAAACTTATATTGTTTGATAAGAAAATTTTTTACCTACTTTTGTATCAACAATTAATATTTCCTTTTTTATATATGAGAATAGTATTAAAAAGATCTCTAATTACTCTTTCAATATATTTAAGAAAAGAACAATAGCAAGAAGGCATTGAAAATTAATAAATAATAGTTTTTTTATGCCTGACGACATTACAGTATATTTTGCATCTACAAAGAAATCTCACTCTCAGAGGCTTAATGATTATCAATACCTAGATAGTTCTCTTAGTTTTGGTTCACACCAGGATAATGATCTATCAACTAAGGATGAAGATTATGACCGAAAGGAAGAGAACGAGAAAGATAGGGACGCCGATGTCAAGGTAACTTCCAGTCGAATGCCTAAACGGAACTTTGACGAATCAAGCCTGGATGATCGGCTAGTATATCGCCAAGGTATAAGCAAGAGTAATGACATTCATTTCCATGATTCTAGTCCTGATTCTGATTCTGATTCTGATTCTAATGACGACAAAGAAGATTATGAAGGTTTATCTAAATGGAGCAGATGGCATAGGAAATATCTTGTTGTTGATAAATCAACTATTGGTGTTTCGTTATTAGACTCTTTCATGTACAATAGTGATTTAAAACCAGTGGAAAAGGAGAGGAGAGTCTGGTCGTGGTATAATTTCTGCTATTTTTGGTTGGCTGAATGTTTTAATATCAACACATGGCAAATTGCAGCCACAGGTTTACAATTAGGTTTAAATTGGTGGCAGTGTTGGCTTACTATATGGATTGGTTATGGATTTGTGGGTGCCTTTGTTGTACTTGCTTCAAGAGTTGGTGCCGCATACCATCTTTCATTTCCAATTTCATCAAGGGCATCGTTTGGTATATTTTTCTCGCTATGGCCAATTATTAACAGAATCGTGATGGCTATTGTCTGGTATGCTGTTCAATCATGGTTGGGTTCGGAACCGGTATCATTAATGCTAAGATCAATATTTGGTAAAGATTTACCAAGTAGAATTCCAGATCATTTCGGCTCGGCCAATGCTACTACATACACATTTATGTGTTTTTTTATCTTTTGGGTAGCAGAATTTCCATTTCTATTAGTCCCACCTCATAAAGTCAGACATCTTTTCACAGTTAAAGCTATCTTAGTTCCATTTGCATCATTCGGTTTCTTAATCTGGGCTATCAGAAAGGCTGGTGGTAAAATTGCTTTAGGTAGTTTGACAGATGTGCATCCAACAGGATCTGCATTTTCATGGGCATTTCTAAGAAGTATCATGGGCTGTATGGCAAACTTTTCTACAATGGTCATTAATGCACCAGATTTCTCAAGGTTCTCAAAGACTAAAAACTCAGCGCTGTGGTCTCAATTAATCTGTATCCCCTTTTTGTTTTCTATTACATGTCTAGTTGGTATTTTAGTTACAGCTGCAGGTTATGAATTATATGGTATCAACTATTGGTCACCTGTAGACGTTCTTGAACAATTTTTGGTAACTTCATACACTAAAGGTACAAGAGCAGGTGTCTTTTTAATATCTTTTGTATTTGCTGTGGCTCAATTGGGTACAAACATCTCAGCTAATTCATTATCATGCGGCACAGATATGACTGCTATTTTACCCAAGTATATTAATATTAAGCGTGGTTCTGTTTTTTGTGCATTTATGGCTTTATGTATTTGTCCATGGAATATGATGGCAACATCAAGTAAATTCACAATGGCGTTATCAGCTTATGCAATCTTTTTATCAAGTATTGCAGGTGTAGTTTGTTCTGATTATTATGTTGTCAGAAGAGGTTATATTAAGTTGATACATATTTACTCTAGCAGAAATGGATCATTCTATATGTTTGGCAACCGATATGGTATTAATTGGAGGGCCCTAGTAGCATATTTATGTGGTGTTGCTCCTAATTTGCCAGGGTTCATCGGTGATGTCGGAGCTCCAAAGATTACGGTTTCTATTGGTGCGATGAGAATATACTATTTAAGTTACTGGGTTGGCTATTTTGTTAGTTTCGCTGTGTATACAGCCCTATGCTACTTCTTCCCAGTTCCAGGCCAACCAGTTAAGAATATCTTGAGAGACAAAGGCTGGTTCCAAAGATGGACTAACGTTGAGAATTTCGAACAAGAATGGAAACGTTCATTGAAAAAGAAAGACCTATTAGACGATGACAAAATCGATATATATCAATATTCCCAAGACAAGACCTTCTATTAATATTTTTCTTGCCTAGTGACAAATGAATCGTTTCTTCATAAGAGTTCATTGCATTTAGTTAATTTACTTTCACATACACACATATACAATATACTATATATTAGCTGTACTATTCTAACATATTTATTCACTATAGCTGGCTCTTCGTTTCTAATCCAAAGCCTACATTTTCTCCCAAAACTGCTGAAGCAAAACATCTTGAAACAATCACGAAATGGGCAACTTTTTCTTTAACTTTGCCCGTAGAAGGAAATACATAACTGATTGCCATTTCTTTTCAAACCTTTCGGAAGAGACAACGCGGAGAGACTTCCGTACCATTGAATTGTTATTGACAAAAAAGATCGAGAATTTTGGATCGTGAATTTTGTTCTGAAAATTGAATGTTTATAAATATCTGATCTAATAGAAATAGCAATAACAGTTTATATAGGGAATATTTCTTTAATAAGACATGCAAACAAGAGCAACCATAAAATCACCACAATATCCTCAATATTAGCTTTGGGGAAAAATATCTAAACACTAGAATTTAAATAGTCTACCTAATGGAAGAAGACGATTATTTCGTTAATTTAGATGAGGAATCCCTGTTGAAAAATAGACAAAGTGTTTCATCAAATCCTCCACATCGGCAAGGTTCTCTAGTGAGACCAGAACGTAACAGATTAAATAATCCAAATAATCCACATTATTACTATGCCCAAAAGGCACAGGAACAAAAAAATAGAATAGGCGTTTTGCCATCCACCACTGGAGTTAATCCTACATTACGAAACAGAAACATGGGGTCAACGAGATCCCACAGAAGCGCAGGGAGTAAGAATATTCCAAAGATATACGAGGAAGAGGAATACTCATTGCAAGATTTACCAAAAGCAGATAGTAAACAGGATAATATGATCCTCGAGGAAAATATAGTCGAGGAATCAAACCTAGATAATCTAAGACCAACTTTTAAATCAGAAACAATCGCACCAAAGAAGAAAAAAATGGGAGTTGCATCACTTTGGAAGTACTATTGCTATGTGATTACGTTCTGGGCACCGAGTCCGTTACTCTCAATGTGCGGTATGCCAGACAAAGAGAGGCAGTTAGCATGGAGAGATAAAATGGCATTGATTTCAATTATATGTTATATTGGTGCAATGGTTGGGTATATTACATTTGGATTTACACAAACTGTTTGTAAGTCGTCTGGCTTGCGTATTGAGAATAACCATGTAACAACTGAATATTTAACCATTAATGGTAAAGGATATAGATTCGAGGGAACTGGCGTTGATGGAAGTGATCTCGTAGTAGAACCTGATTATATTGTGGGCCCTTGGACTGACGCTGGTAAAGACGCAACATTTCTTTTTCAAAATGTCAATGGTAATTGCAAAGACGTCATTACGCCAAGGGATAATTGTACGATCCCCCATAATGAGGACAACGACCTAGCCTGGTATTTCCCCTGTAAATTGAGAAATCAAGATGGGTTAACAAAACCAAATTTTACCGAATCTGGTCATTATCCTGGTTGGGGATGTCATACATCAGAAGATGAAAGAAAGGCTTATTATTCATTGAAACCTGATGCATCTATATATTACACTTGGGAAGGAATTAGAAATTCTTCAAGAAATCTAGTTGTATACGGTGACAATGTTCTTGATCTGAATTTATTAGAATGGTTAGAAACTGATCAGGTTAATTATCCTGCTCTCTTCGACGACTTACGCACTTCAAGTTTACAAGGTTACGATTTATCCATTGTCTTGTCTACAGGCCACGAAAGAAAAATTGCAAGATGTCTAAGTGAAATTATCAAAGTCGGTGAAATCGACTCAAAAACTGTTGGCTGTATTGCCTCAGATATTGTCCTATACGTCTCTTTAGTTTTTATTCTTTGTGTTGTCTTTGCCAAGTTTCTTGTAGCCTGCTATTTCCGTTGGTTTGTTGCAAAGAAACAAGGTGCCTTCGCCGTTGACAATAAGGTTATGGATATGCATACAAATAATATAGAGGATTGGTCAGATAATATCAACTCCCAAGGTCCAATTCAACAAGTTGCACCAAATCTAAGACCAATAAAGAAGCATTATGGCCACACAAGAAATAAGTCTAATTTAGAAAAATTAAAAAAACATACCTCAAGAATGTTACAATTGGACGAATCAGTTATTGACTTCGATACAAGTGAATCCACAACAAATTCAGGGTCATTTAATGGAATGACCACAATGACAACCCTAAATGCATGGAAACTAACTAATTCTGATCAAACTTTTAAAGATAATAATCTCTCGCACTCTAGAAATGCATCCACATTGTTCACATCTTCCTCTCTGTTATGGAATGGCACTACCTCTGCACCTGTACCAGGTAGCCACTCTACGATTCAACATTTGGATCCAGCGATCATTCACCCAGATATTGTTCAACAACCACCAATTGACTACATGCCCTACGGATTTCCACTTATTCACACCATATGTGTTGTAACTTGCTATTCTGAAGACGAAGAGGGGTTAAGAACTACGCTAGATTCTATATCTACTACTGACTATCCGAACTCCCATAAGTTAATTATGGTTATATGTGATGGTTTAATCAAGGGTTCTGGTAACGATAAAACAACCCCAGAAATTGTTTTAGACATGGTGGATGACTTTGTTGTTCCTCCCGAAGACGTTAAACCATACTCCTACGTCGCAGTTGCTTCAGGTACTAAGAGGCACAATATGGCTAAGGTATATGCTGGGTTTTATAAGTATGACGATTCTACTGTTCCAGTTGAAAAACAACAACGTGTTCCAGTCATCACAATTGTTAAGTGTGGTACTCCAGAAGAACAAGGCTCAGCTAAACCTGGTAACAGAGGTAAACGTGACTCTCAAATCATATTGATGTCTTTCTTACAAAGAGTTACTTTTGATGAAAGAATGTCAGAATTGGAATTTCAACTATTAAAAAATATATGGCAGATTACTGGGCTGATGGCAGATTTCTATGAAACTGTACTGATGGTTGATGCTGATACTAAAGTTTTCCCCGATTCTTTAACTCATATGATTGCAGAAATGGTAAAAGACCCAGATATTATGGGTCTATGTGGTGAAACGAAGATTTCAAATAAATCTCAATCCTGGGTTACAGCTATTCAAGTGTTTGAATATTATATATCACATCATCAGTCAAAGGCATTTGAATCGGTGTTCGGTTCAGTCACATGTTTACCAGGTTGTTTTTCTCTTTACAGAATTAAGTCTCCAAAGGGGTCAGATGGTTATTGGGTTCCAATTCTAGCAAATCCTGATATCGTAGAAAGATATTCAGATAATGTCACTGATAGTTTACATAAGAAGAATTTATTACTTTTGGGTGAAGATAGATACCTATCATCTTTAATGTTGAGAACTTTCCCAAAGAGAAAGCAAGTCTTTGTTTCGAAAGCTGCTTGTAAAACTATTGTCCCTGATACTTTCAAAGTTTTATTATCTCAACGTCGTCGTTGGATCAACTCAACAGTCCACAACCTATTCGAGCTAGTATTGATTAGAGATCTCTGTGGTACCTTTTGCTTTTCTATGCAATTCGTTATTGGTATTGAATTAATTGGTACTTTAGTTTTACCATTAGCCATTTGCTTTACTGTTTATGTTATCATCTTTGCAATCATATCAAAACCTACACCGATTTTGACGCTAGTTCTATTAGCTATTATTCTGGGTTTACCAGGTGTGCTGGTCGTTGTTACTGCAACAAGATGGTCTTACTTAATGTGGATGATGATTTATATCTCTGCTCTTCCAATTTGGAATCTTGTATTGCCTAGTTACGCATTTTGGAAATTTGATGATTTCTCCTGGGGTGATACAAGAACAATTGCTGGCGGAAATAAAGGCCACGAAGATGATGATGGTGAATTTGACCACTCACATATTAAGATGAGAACTTGGAGAGAATTCGAAAGGGAAGAAGGTTTGATAAAGCCAGGAAACTTTAATGACGATTCTTCAATTAACGTTTAACATTACATACTAGAAGCCGTATATTTAATATAGTTTATTTAGTACGCTTATTTACATATCAACCTGCATTATTTTTTATTCTTACCGTGTTAGGTTTCATTACTACTAATGTTACGACCCCTTTAACTATATTTTTTACACAAACGCCTATAAAGACTACCAAAATCTTCATAAAGAATAAACAGTAAAATCCATCTTGCCTATATACTCCTTTAAGACATTTTCAGTTTCTTCCCAAGGTACTCCGAAAATTCCACTATTAATTTTTGGCATCTCAAGCTTATACTCCTCTAATGAATCTTCCGTCTTATACTTAGTGCCATCTTGTTCTTGGATTAATTGATACATATGTTCCAGAGCCTGGTTTGTGTACTTTAAGATACTTTGCTTAGAATCATGATGATCCCCGCCAAAAGAGGAGGTAAATAAACAAGCAATAATCATTTTATTTTCACTATAACTTGGAATCAAAGCACATCTCCCCAAAAGGCTTGCCCCATATTTATCACATAATTCTACATAATCGCGTTCAGCATGTGGATAACGAATTGCCAGTTGGTATGCAATACCACCACCCCAAGAACCATTACAGTTACAGGAATGGATCAAAATATTTGGATAATTTTTAAGTTTTAAAATATTTCCTTTTAGATATGTAATATTACTCATATTATACACGTTTTTTTGAAGCATTTATCTGTAGCAATTACTCTCTTCTGACGAAAAAGGATGTTTTCTTAATGCCATTAGTATGGTTGAGATTTCGTATTCACCAAAAAACAAAAACACAAACAACAACAAAAACTTTGATATTCTTATATAATATTAGATACTAGCACAAAAATAAAAATAAAAACTTAAAACATGAAGGCAAAAAAGAATACCAAGTAAAATGTTAAGCTACATATATATTATGGTTCGTATGATATTAAAAAAAAAAGATTAACTAGTTAATTATAGAGGGATAATAATATTAAGAATAAGGTACATTAAATGGAAAATAAAGGTATAATAATGAGGAATCTTAGTTATTGGTAGATATTTAAGGAGGAAATTAATTCTTTATTTAAATTCTTCTTTATTAAATGGATTCAATCTCGAAAGTCCCCATGATCCAGTACCTTCGGATTTATGCTTATAACTAACAATCATTCTTAGATATTTCATAAATAAGAAAGCCATTGACCCTGTAACTCTGAAAAGAGCTAATGCTGCGACAGACCATAGGATAAAAACCAAATATTTATTGTTAGTATCCTCAGGTTTATAGACCTGCATGATGGACATAGCTAAGATTAAGTTAGAAAGCATCCACAACATGACAATTCTTGTTCTAATATCTCTGTAATAATCGTTACGTTTTTCTACTTCATTTACATGAACTTCTTTGAATTCAACTTCTTTTAAACGACTCTTGATTTCCATGAATTTTTTGTCAACTTCTTGTGGCCAATCAGTTTCAACAATTTGTTTACCATCTGGACCTTGTAAAACAATAGCTTTTGCTAATTGCTTGGATTCATCAGTTGCACCTTTAGTACCCCAAGAAACATCATGTGTATTGCAGAATGCAAAAATTTGTAAAGTACAGGTAAAAGCAGGTAATGTGACAAAGTACTGAATTGATGAAGTAAAGATATGCCATGGATCTAAGTACATGAACGAAGCGAAGACATAGCAGCCATATGTCGAAAGCAAAGATACTACAATGTTAACGAAAGCAGTATGCGATTCATTATTTAGAACCAAGGTTCTAATTGCGAATACAAAACCACAGACTAGGGAGTATATTGCACATATAGTTAAAATTACCATGGAAGTAATGAACAAGTGTTTGCCACCCTGTGGTTTATTACCCATGGATATAATAAACAAACATGCCAAATCACATATGATCAAATATTTTAAGAAGATAAAAAGAACATCACCATGCTTTATAATTCTGTTCATAGAACCAGCCAAATAATAGAATGTTATAACAAAATTTGCAATAGAGAACCATGAAAATAACATTTGAACCATTTGATAGAAAAATTCAACTTGGAGGAACAGTTTACGAGTTATGGAATGTTTTGTTTTCCAAATTTGATAGAAATGTAGTTGGGCATAAAGTGCGGCAAACATAGCACCATTCAACCAACGTCTTCTCTGGGAAATGAATTCAGGCACATCTTCTGGAACGTCTGTTGCACCTGTTGCTTCTTTAACATACTTTAAAACCCATTTAGCGTCTTTCTTTGCAACTAGTTCCCAACATAGAATTCTATCTTCAGCAAGATACATATTTGCAGTAAAAACGTCATGGTTCCTACCTTCTTGAGTTTCACCAAGAAAGTAAGAGTACAAGGGACCGGTACCATCAGGGTTATTTTGTAAAGCACGATATCTATATGCAGAAAGAGCACCTGGTAAAACAGAAATATAACCAAATATACTTTCCAATGGTTTATCCAAAATATTAGATATCTTATATTCAAAATTTTGAGAAGCAACTAGGGGATTAAGTAGTTTGGCACCGTATTTACCCTTTATTGTTTTGATTTGACCAGCAGCACCAGCAACGTTGGAATCATTATCAAATGCTTTCCACAGATGGTATGCAGCCGTGTCATTTAAAAGCGTACCAACATCAACTAAAGTGATAATAGTTGGTTGCAAGACAGGGCAAAATGCATTAAGCAACCAACGATGAGAGTTAATTTTTTTCTTATTTTCTTCTTTTAGACAGAATACTAACTGGACAGGGACAATATCTTTAGAGACATAATCCAAGTCGGAATTAATTGATATTTGTGTTGTTAGCTCAAAAATATGAGCCTTAACTGGGTCACCATTAACAGAAGCTTTTGCCATATCCTCTTGGTATATACCTAATGCAGTCAAATAGTCTAGTGCACCTTGGTTTACTTTAGCTCTACCATCACTCACAAGAATAACAGAAACTTTCTTCCAACCGTCTGGTCCCCAGACTTGAGATTTCTTACGGGAACACAAGTGTGCAACGTTCTTCATGACTGAATGCAATGTTCTTGCTAGGGCATATTTATCTTCGTTAAACATGGTAATGCAAATAACAACTTGACATTCACGATTCATTTCTGCGAATCTTAGAGAATAACCTTCTTCTAAAAATTGATCTGGATCAACAGTACATGCCGTGTATCTCATTTCTGTGAACTCTGCTTTGTCTCTTCTTGGTAATGTATTTAACAAGCCTCTCGGAATAGGATTATCTAACTTTAAAATTGCCTTCTTTAATGCTTGGTTTGGATGTGGTCTTCTTACACTTTCTGAATTTGCACGTCTAACATAATCACGACGAACAGGATGATTTAATTCGAACTTTGTTTCATTAAAAGTGTCTGAAGAATCAATTGTTTCCTGATCATCAAATGACTTACGAAACTTTTCTTCAGAATCAAATGAAGACCTAACCTCAGTGCTTGATGTAGACATGGTTAGTTTTGAACCTCTAGAATAGTTTCTTGTTGGTTGAACAAATATATTGTTATTACTCTGCACTTCCCTTGATTCATACGTTTCAGACTGTGAGTAGTAACTTGAAGCTAAATTATTAGAACCTAAGTCTTGATGGGTTTCATAGTCGTCTGAGAATGTATGGTTTATTACTGGTAGGATGTCAATTGGTTTTCTTGGTGATTTTTGTAAATTATCTGTATACTGTTGACGGGAAGGTGACATTTCAACATCATTCAGCCCATCATTAAATTGTAAAACAACCTCACCTCCTCTCTTTGGGGATTCTTGTAAATTTGAAATATACCTATTATTATTTATAGGAGAACCATGGTTACTATCACGATAGAACTGCTGTCTATGGCGACGATCAGGCGAGTACCTCAATGCTGCTCTAGATGGAGATTGGGGAGCTGCTTGCGGCAAGCCTTGAAATTGATTAGAGTGATTATAAGTATCCATACCGGTATCAGTACCATTTTCCTCGTTGTGAAAGTGTCTTTCCGGATTAGTGGCACCGCTTCCATCCCAGGAACTACTATTATTTGTATGGAACCTCGAGAGTCTAGGTTCTTGCCTATTGGGTGATCTAGTTGGTGAACCATATGATTGGTCTACCATAAATGGATTTCTAGTCATGGGGTATTATTTGTTTTTGTTAGGAGAATCACAGGTACTATGGAGTATTACAATATGATTTTGAAAAGTATGAAAAAACTAAAAAGATTGGCAAATCCAGAGATATCTTAAATAAGTCTAATCAAAATTTTCCAAAAATAAATGGCTTAAATATACTTACACTTACGAACCCAGGGAGAATTTTCCAATCCAATGCAATTCCAATCCCAAACATTGCTTGTGGTTCGTTGTTCGTTGTTTAAGATCTGTTTACTGCATCCCAGAACAAATTTCAATATCATTTCCCAATCAGGAAAAATGTAAACAATCCAAAAATAATTACAAACCCTAATAAACCCTAACCAATTTATTAAAACCCTAATACAAAAATTCGAACCCTAAATCACTAAATATAAACTTTTTCGCTTGCGGAAGAACGAATGGGGGACACTCTTGTCTTGATATACGATTGAAAATATAATAGAAGTGAAAAATAAAGCAACAAATATAAGGAGTGGCATGGTCAAAACACATGTACACTAGAATAACTACAAACTGGTAATCAATTGAACAGGGAAAAAATCATAATATTAAGAACATAATGCAAAGGCTAGGTGCTAAGTCGATTATTACTACAGTTTCATCTAGAAAATTTATACTCAGTAGCTTACCAAAGATTCAACAGCATGCGTTGCTAACTACTTCATCTAAAGCACTAAATAAGAATCCGTCTACCGGAGGTGATATCTTGAAGAACCTTAACGATATTCAATTGGATAAAATCAAAATTAATACAGATCCAAAAACTTCATTCGAAACCAATAAGAAAAAATTATCTGATGAAAATAAGGATAATTCATTCCAATTTTCTACATGGAAAGCTGTCGCTGCACTAACAGTATTGTCAGGTGCAGGATATTACTTCCTAAATAAGGAGAAACAAAGATTAGAAACTGCTAAGGAAGCAGAGTCAAATAGACCTATGGTCGGCGGTGTATTTGAACTCATGGATCAAAATGGTAACAAATATACGGAACAAGATTTAAATGGCCATTTTAGTATTTTATATTTTGGTTTCACTCATTGTCCAGATGTCTGCCCTGCAGAATTGGATAAAATGGGCATCTGGCTAAATGAGCTGGAAAGTAAAGGCGTTCCTAAGATCCAACCAGTTTTTATTACATGTGACCCAATCAGGGATACTCCAGAAGTGATAAAGGAATATTTAAGTGATTTCTATGACGGAACTATTGGTCTAACAGGGACGTATGATCAAATAAAGGATATGTGTAAGAAATATAAAGTATTCTTTTCTACACCAGCCAATGCAAATCCAAAGAGTGATTACATTGTTGACCATTCAACATTTTTCTATTTATTAGATCCAGAAGGCCAATTTATTGAGGCTTTAGGTGATATATATACTGAAGAGGAAGGTATGGCTAGAATCCAGGAACATATTGCTGCATATGTTCCAAAGGCTGAACGAGAGAGAAGAATGAATAAATGGTACTCATTTTTATTTAAATAGACTTGGACAACGAAATATGACATAGACTCAATTTCATCTCTGTAAATAGGTGTTAGTATATACCCATGTATAGTTTTGTTTATTATAAAACTATAATTTACAAACATACACATATGATCTTAGGCAAGCTACAAGTCATTAATGTGTCATCAGATTTCTGTAATTAAAGCAATTGATTATATTTTTTTACTAATTTACTGGCTACTTATAAATACATATATACAAAGTTATATATATCAGTAAATAAAGAGAAAACTAGTAAAGAAAACTAGTACAGGAAGCTAAAAAGAGCAACTCAGTTCTTACCAGCACCAGATCTGAAGTAAATAATATCACCATCTTCAACAACGTAGTCCTTACCCTTCTGTTGCAATTTACCAGCGGCTTTGATAGCAGCTTCATCTTTATATTCAATAGCATCAGCGTACTTGGTAACTTGAGCTAAAATGAAGGTGTTCATTAAATCGTTGTGAATAACACCAGCAGCTTGTGGAGCTTTGGTACCCTTTCTAATAGTCCATTCACGAACTTCATCTGGACCACATGTGAAGAAGGAAATTAATTCCAACTTCTTTCTCATGGTGGTAATAATCTTTGGGAAAGCAGATTCGGTCTTGATTTCCTTTAATTCTTCTTCAGCTTCTTCTTCAGACATATGAGATAATCTTTCTTCTAGACAGACTGAGAATGGAATGATCAAATCACCTGGAGAGTTGTTGTCTACCCATTCCTTAATTCTTAATAAATGCTTATTCTTTTTTCTTAAGTAATCTTTTTCAGATAAATTAATCAAGTAAATACATGGCTTGGCAGTTAATAAGAACATGGCATTGATTATTTCAACTTCCTTTGGAGTCCAATTTTGATTTGCAACTCTTTGACCGTCCTTCAATAATTCAATAATTCTTTCAATTAAAGCACACTCTTCCTTCTTTTGTTTAACTTCTAAGGATTGACCACCTCTCTTAGCAATCTTATGAGCATTTTCTAATGCCTTTTCTGAAAATTCAATATCCTTTAATCTCAATTCAGTACTGATAATTTCTAAATCTCTGACTGGATCAACATCACCTTCAATATGAATAATTTCAGCATCATCGAAACAACGAACAACTTGGTAAATGGAATCGACAGATCTAATGTGAGACAAAAACGCATTACCTAAACCTTCACCGGCAGAAGCACCTTTGGTTAAACCAGCGATATCGTAGACAGTTAAATTGGCTGGAACTTTTGAAGCTGGCTTGTAGATTTCACATAATTTATCAAATCTTGGAGATGGAACAATAACACGAGCTTCTTCTGGATCAATGGTAGCGAATGGGTAGTTAGCTGGGTTACCTAATGGACATCTGGTAATAGCTTGGAAAAATGTGGATTTACCAACATTGGCTAGACCAACAATACCAGCTTTTAAGTTGTTACCTGGACGACCTAATAGGACTTTTTTTTCTTCGACTTGTTTCTTTGGAGGCATTTTGTTTAGTTTATGTTTATGCTTATGATTGTGCTAGATTTACAATTACCTTTTCAGAATGATGATTATATAATAACACAAAGTTGTAAGTAAAATATGTTGTGGTTATGTAAGTTTAAAACTTGTTCTTCCATTCTGATGGAAAGAAAAAATTATTTTTCCAGAATGAAAAATTACACTGCAACAAGAGATGCATAATGGTGAATAGAAAGGCAGCGAGCGAATACACAAGAAAAAGATTAATAGAAGCAAGCATACATCTATATCATTGGTACCATCAACTTGTGGATATATAGAATATCTCGATTTAATCTTGCTAAACGCATCAGTAATTTTTATCCGTTAGTATGCTTATGAACAAATTAGAATAGTAGAAAGAAACTGCCGTACAACAAAACAAAAAATATTAAAAAAAATTTTCAGTTGCAAATCAGAGGCAGGGCAACACCAGTTTATTATGCACAACAGACGGCTGAATGGGTGATTGAGTGACCTAGAGAATTATGTGAAGTTCGAAGGATGAGATGATTTCGAGTATCAGGATGGTGTCACTATCGGAACATTGCTATGAGCTTTGCGAATAAATCAATTAACTGAGTTACACGGGGTTTAAGAAATGAGAAGTTATCGTTTATGTAATATAATATTAATAATGCATTGCAGTAAGAATAAACATTCTAATCATAAGAATATATAAATATAAATGAATATGTTTAAAAAAATAGATAGTACGTAGGTAGATTAATCATCCCAATTTAAAACAACCAACTTCTTTTTACCATCTTTAGAGTTTATACCATCTCTAACCAGATTTAAAACATCATCATTCTTAAAACTGGTAGTATCCCATTTCAAAGTTTCAATATCGTCCTTTGGAGTAACGAATTGTCCTTTTTCATATAGCCTAATCAATTCCTCGACATTATTAACCTTTTCTTCAGGATTTTTCTTATTTAATTCTGTAACCCAATAACCCTTTGCAGTGATATTTTTAAATAGCAATACAGAAGTTGGTAAAGTAACTGGCTGCTTCGACATACCACCATAAGTTAACATCAAACCGTCATTTTCCAATTTTTTACCAATACCGCTACTTGACTTTCCACCGACAGAATTCAAAGCTAACCTGATCCTTGCATCAGGCCCTAAAAATTTTGGTAATTCTGTCTTACTGAATCCTCTATCACCATTCTGTGTCTCTGTAATAACTTTAGTAGCACCAAATCTTGTTGTTAAATTTTCGGCCAATGCATCAAATAGTTCAGGTGTTGCACGGTCACGTACAACGTTCAGAGTATTGATACTGTTGACTTTAGCAACTTGAGAAACCATCTTTGACACTGTGGAATTACCTGCATTTTGGATTATCCAATTGTTTTCATTAGGGTTCCATTTAATGAAATTATTAACTAGTTGATAAGCAGTAACTCCGTTAATACCAATTGTAGCTGCGGTATACAAGTCAAGACCATTTACCTTAATTAATTGTGATTCATCATTAAACACTTGATAGTTTGTCCAGGTTCCTTGATTAGCCAACAAAGGAATAACCCAATCACCTTTTTTCAAAGTTTTAAAATGACTTGGAATATGTACTATTTCAAATACACCCTCATTACCAGCAACTGCTGCTGGGTCAGTTGTAGAGAAGTTTAACGATTTAGTTGGTTTGGATGGGTATACACCTTGTAATTGGTTAATATCTGATGGATTTATTGGGAAAGCCAAAGTACGAAGAACAATGGAATTTTGTAAATCTTGGATTGGTTTATAATCTTGAACAAATAAAGTCGACGCAGAATCATCTACATTATGACTTGAGTAAAGCAAAGATTTAAAGTGACTAGGTACGGTTGACATCCTTCTTGTTGTAGCAGAGGACAAAAACTTAGTGAATTGATTTGATAGCATAGTGAATTGTGAAGCTTTTGTTTCCCTTAGTGCTTTTATCGATGTAGATAGATATATATATGTATAGCCGTTCCACTTGCTTCAGCACGTTGAATATAGTGTAGCATATTAATTGGAATTGCTTTATTATGAATTATATACCATACTTATGTAATTGGGGTAATACAAGGCTTAAGACAGTCATTCTCCGTTCCTAATAGGACACTCGATGTAGCCGGAGATGGCGAACCCCCAGAAAATTTATTCTGAACACGCCGGGTAATACCAGTATGGGGAGGACTTCCGAAGCTACCAAAATAAAATTATATGAGGGATCTGCATATATATATATATATACATATGCAGATGAAGTATTATATATTTCAAAGAATAGTGCCATAGAGTTGACTGTTACGAATAGGGTTATCTATTTTACAAAGCAGGGTTATACAATTTTAATTTATTTCTTTTGTTATGTTGTTATATATAAAATATTGTTCAAGGAATTAAACTTTAATCAACTCATTTCTTTAAACCACTTCTCATATACTTACCAATAACAATACAATGGTCTCTTTCATAAGGTTCTAGAGTTAATTGTTCTAATGGCTTGATTCTTTCTTCACGTAATTTTTGGACTTCTCTGGCGAAAACGGTTTCAGCATCGACAGTGGAGTCAATACAGTTAGCCTTGATAGAAATGACAACACCACCTTGGTCTTTTAAGAACATATGAGAGTTTAAGGCAATAATACGGGCTTGATCTGGTTGGGCAACATCAGCAAACACACAGTCAACCATACCAACTAGCATTCTGTATTTTTGTGGGTGTCTAGCATCTTCAATGATTGGAATGACATTTGGTCTCTTCTTAGCCATAGAGATTAATTCTCTACCTGGTCTATGGGAAAACTCAACGGCATATACAACACCTTCTGGACCAACAACATCAGAAACATGGGAAACAGAAGTACCGGAAGCAGCACCTAAGTATAGAACTTTAGCACCTGGCTTGATAAATAATTCATCTAAACCACCCATAATACCAGCAGCTAGTTTGGATCTGAAAGGATTCCAGACACGGTATTCGATCTTAGTTGGTGGAACACCATCCTCCTTGGATGGTTCTTCAACGGAGATTCTCTTTTCACCGTAGACGGATTCACCTGGGGCCATGTTCTTAGTAACTAAAAGATCTTCTTTACCTCTGGCAATAAAAACACCGTTGTGCTTGTGTGCTTCAATAACAACCTTGGCACCACCTCTAGCACCACCTCTAGCACCACCACGAGCACCACCTCTAGCACCACCTCTACCACCACGGCCACCATCAAAACCACCTCTGGCACCACCACGGCCACCACCGAAACCACCTCTGGAACCACCACGACCTCCACCGAAACCACCTCTGGAACCACCACGGCCACCACCGAAACCACCTCTGGAACCACCACGGCCACCACCGAAACCACCTCTGGAACCACCTCTGGAACCACCTCTGCTACCTGGTCTGAAAGACATTATGATCTATATATATTTATTATTGGTATTCTACGGGGTATGATATATGAATGTATATCTGTCTCGTACTCTTCTAAATTTCAAACCAATACAAAAGAACAAGTTAAAAGGAAGAAAACTACTATTAAGTATATGTAACCTTTAACAATTATACAAGATGAATCCATCAGATGTAACTCAGAAAAGTGATGAGATTTGAAAATTTTTTTGTTTCTCGAAGTGAAAAAAAATTTTTCACTTTTTTTTTTCAATTTTTTAGTGATGCGTTAAATCGCGTTGTACGGAATCAGAAGGATATTTGGAAATCCCTGAAGAGGGAAAAACAATGATTTTAATGTATTTAGGTGGATGTGAGTGTGATCGGAGAGGTTGGATTATTTCTAACAGAGAGAATGAATCAGTCTTTGCTACCTTTCGAATTCAATTGAATCACTGCAATTACTATGGTCGTTATTAAATCACGTTCTAAATCCATAAAGGATACTACTATTGAGGTTTCTAAGGGTACAACTTTACAGTCAGTCCTGACCGCTATTTCAAAGAATAATAAAGGGATTAGCAAATATAGATTAAGATTAACCTATCCAAAGGAATCTAAACAAATTCCTATTACTGAAGATTCATTTTTTCAAGAAACAAATGAATCAGAATTGTATGTTAAGGATTTAGGTCCTCAAATTTCTTGGAGATTAGTCTTTTTCATTGAATACCTTGGTCCAATATTGGTCCATACATTATTCTATCAGTTATCTTTAAATACAGATTTTATTAACCAATGGGGTAGCTCTACTACTTCAATCAATCCATTTTTGAATAAAGTTGCCTATTATATGGTGTTAGCCCATTATTTGAAAAGAGAATTTGAAACCCTTTTCATTCACAAATTTTCATTAGCTACTATGCCGCTGTTTAATGTTTTCAAAAATTCCTTCCATTATTGGGTCCTAAATGGAATGATTGCAATTGGCTACTTCGGTTACGGGTTCGTAATTAGCGATGCGACATTGTTAAAAACATATACCACTCTAAAGTTGGATAATCTAGCTGTTCTAATCGCTCTATTCATTGTAAGTGAAGGTTGGAATTTTTATATCCATTTAAGATTACGTTTATGGGGAGACAAACAAAAGAAACTAGGCAATACTACCAAACGTATTCCAATGAATGACGGGATATTTACTATTTTCGTTGCACCAAACTATACCTTTGAGGTTTGGAGTTGGATTTGGTTTACTATGGTCTTCAAGTTTAATATTTTTGCTGTCTTATTCTTAGCTGTGTCTGCTACACAGATGTATTTATGGGCAATGAAAAAGAACAAGAAGTATCACACAAGAAGAGCCTTCCTTATCCCATACATATTTTAAATAACGTGAATAATGAATAAGATTATGGTTTATTAGGTATTCTTATATAGTTATTATTTTTATGAAATTTGAGAAATAAAAATTATATGCAATATTACTAAATGAAATTGTTTCATTACTCTTTTTTACTTATTGATCTGATATCAATAAAACATCGTCATCGACAAGTTCTTCTTCGCTTGAACTTATTACTTCATCATCGTCATCATCATCAGTAGTTTCAATTTCGGTATTGATTTCGGATTCTATTAGCTCATTAAAAAATGCATTTTGTAATAATTCACTAGCTGATGAACGTTTTTGTGGGTCCATTTCAAAACACTGTTCTAATACCTTGAAACACCAATAATGGTCCGTCCAAATCTCTTCTTGATACTTTTTTAGTCTATATGCATTTTGCCTATCGTTTTCACTATCAGCGCCGTCGGCATTATTACTTTCCTCCTCATCACCAATGTCATTAGTATCGTTAGTTGCAACATTGTTACTATCACTATTGGTACTACGGGAGCTTGAAGGAAGCTGTGGTTCGATGGATACCCTGTCGTGCAATTCTTGCTCCAAATAACTATGTGTCTCAAATGCCACACTGTACTCAGGAAAGGTACCGACAAGACATTCTTTATTTAATAACTCATAAACAAATTCTTTTAATCCATTTGGATAGCCTTCTTCCTTAATATATTGTAAGCCGCTAATGTCGAATCCCAATCCATGTAGGGCAGCACACTTACGAATTGTTTTCCAACCAAATATCGCACATAATTCTAATAATGAGTCAGTATCATCCAAACTTTGAAACATTGGGAATCTTCTAGATAACAAACTTAATAAGATAACCCCGACTGACCAAATATCAATTTTCGTAGTTTGAGATCCACATTTCATTAATACTTCAGGGGCACGAAACCCACGAGTACCAGCTCTATTTGCTCTTTTGACCCTACGTGTTTCATTCTTTGGATAGCCTTTAGTTAGATCTATACCATTCACATTATTTAAATGAACGACTTTACCGTTTTGAATGGTAATCATGGATCCATATTGTGGTATTATTGAAGAAGAAGTGAACTCTCTCATAATACATGGACAAAATTGTTCCTGAGACCTGAAATCTTTCATAGCTATAGCATCCTCATCTACACCTTGTTGTTGATGCTGTTGTTGCTGTCGTTCCACTAACTGTTGTTGATGAATTTGATGCGTTTCATGATAATCCAATTGCGTCTCAGCAAGACCAAAATCCACTAATACACCACGACCTAACTCCGGGTTATACAAGAAATTTGTTGGCTTAACATCTCTGTGAATAATACCATGGCTATGTACAAAGCTTAATGCCTGTAATAACTCCCACATATACATCTTGACACCTTTAATTGGCAAATCTCTGTAAAAATTTCTAAACTCCTCGTGCTGATAGTATGGCAACACAGCAATAACTTGGTCTCGGGCTCTTTTGATATCACATAAGGGAGCCACACGATTACAGCCGTTCAGAATATACAATAAGTTCAGTTCGTTGTAGATACGTTGTGGAGATGACGTTACATAAATTTTTTTCAATGCAACGTATTTAGAATTTGGATCTTGAGCCCAGAAATGGGTGTTATATTTGGATATTATCTTTCCCTTTGTATCTTTAGCTTTGTATACAGTTGAAAATGTACCTTCACCAATCTTGTCTATTACTTCATAGCTGGATTGTAGATTTGGTACATCATCGTAAAGTTGATGAACTTCATCTTTTATTTCTGAGGGTAGGTCGTGTAATTTGAAGGAGTTTGTCATGTCTTGATAAAGCCAAAACTTTTGTGTACCACTAAATGTATTCTGATATCTCTTATAGTGAACGTGAAGTTTGTCTGTCTTGTTTTGTCTTGATCAGTTTATATCTATTGCCTATATAAATCGTGCTTTCAATACGTTTCCCACATTTTATTATTTTATTTATAAAATCCGAAGCACCAAAGTAGTAAACAAAATTTTAGGAAATGAATACAAGATAAAAACAGTTGTTTACTAGGCAGTTGCTTGAGTTAGATATAGGATGCTAAATATATAGAGAGGTAATTTACTAGTTATTATCAGAAAAATGCGATTTCACCTAGACTTGTTCTATAGTTAGTTTATTTACCAGACTGATCAAGCGAAACACAAGAACAAGACAAGATCAGGGTTGTAAATATTCTTACATAACAATGAAGATGGTACTAGGGTACTAGTGACACAACAAGAATCCAATAGCTGAGAAATAATACCACTTGTAATATAAATACTTTTATATTTATCGCAGTATTTATTGTGATGACAATATCTCTGTTAGCTTGGACTTCATATTCTTGTAATAATTCCATTATTTAGTTGAAAGATTATACACGCCATATAATTATATACCAGTGGGAATATTATTATTATTTATAGCTTATATGGTGGATAAACTCTCCTGACTACGGATTCTTGTATAATATACATCATCGTTTTCAGTGTAGCAGTTGATCCTGACGCCA
Source organism: Jamesozyma piceae (assembly GCA_030674245.1). Lineage (NCBI taxonomy): Eukaryota > Fungi > Ascomycota > Saccharomycetes > Saccharomycetales > Saccharomycetaceae > Jamesozyma > Jamesozyma piceae. Next base: position 25,363 of record JAJLYB010000081.1, read on the forward strand.
AAAACACAACATTCAATCGATTTTACGTGTAACACGCGGCAAAGATTTGTGTTGCAAAATATTGAAAAAAAACTTACCTGTTAATAAACATTTAGAACAAAAACGAAGTATTTATATATACTTATAGGTCCACATCAAGAGTATATACTACTTCTAGATATAGTTATTCAGATAATTTATCAACCAGTAATAATAGCAATTAATAATGAAATATTCTCCTGTGTGTTTATTGCTTAGTATCTTTATCTTCATCAGATCAACTGTTGCATCTCCATTAACATTTGAATTGAAAAAGGGCCAACAGGAATGCTTTTATACGCTAACTACGGATATAAATTGTGAAATCACATACTATTTTGCTGTTCAGGAAGGTGAGAGGAACGATTTAGAAATTGATTATAAGGTGTATGGTCCTTCTAACCTTGATTCTCCAATTATTGAAAGATCAAAAGAACGTCAAGGTGAATGGGCATTTGTTGCTGATCATAAAGGCGAATATAAATTTTGTTTCTATGGGGGTAAAGCACATGATAAAATTGTTGATTTCGAATTTAGTCATAAATGTAATCGTGATGATGATGTTAGAAGTAAGAGACGTCAAGAAAGAAAGAAGCAAAGAAACTTGAGAAATGATGCTACCAACGGCGGTATCGAATTACAAGAATCCCTAGAAGACTCTGTTGATAAGATTGAAAGACAATTATTTTTATTAGAGCGTAATATGCAATATTACAAGACCAGAAACAACAGAAACCATTACACTGTTCGTTCAACTGCAAAGAGAATTTCTTTATTTTCAATATATGGTATTTTGTTGGTTGTTGGTATGAGTGGTGCACAGATCCTTGTCTTACAATGGTTTTTTAAGGAATCTAGGAAACATAAAGTTTAAGTCCATTAGATAGGTCATATGTATTAATACTCTTATTGTTAATAAACTTTCATATTGTAGTATTACAAAGGTTGACTATTGCAATAAATACTGTTTATTATTAATTAGAGTGTATATTTTATATTATATATATATATATATATATATATATATTTAATGCTTTTAAAAGTTTATATAAAGCAAATAATTAAAAGATAGTTGGACAACTGGACACGGCAGAAACTTCAGCTAGTGGTGATATTCTAATGGGAACTATAGATACGTAGAGATATCACTATTAAGTTGGGTTCCCAAAATTATTCTTATTAGGTCAAGAGACCAAAAAAACAATGCCATTACAGTTACAATCGTTAGTACTTGGCAGACTCCAATAGGCACGGCACCACATGTATCCATTAATGTTGCTAATAAAATTAAGGTTAGCATAGATGATCCCAAAATCCTTTCGGTAATTGGATGGGAAGATTCCATACTTTGGATATCTTGATTTTTACTGCCATTTCCATCAAACCCATTAACCATTTCAAGGATACTCGTTACCTTATCGTGGGATAAAGACAACGTGTAGCGAAGAGCCTTTTTGTAAAAACTGCTGGGCTTGTGATCGAGGGCATATTGCATTCCATTATATAATTGGATTATATGAGACGAAATATTTTTCGTTCCATTTAGTTTCTCAATTTGGTTCTTCTTATGATTCAAAATCTCCTTAATTATCTTAGTTACAGCAATCTTTTTGCCATATTTTGTTTGGACCTCCTCTGCTTTCTTTTGAAAACCATCAAGAAATTTCCTGTCTTCTAAATTTAAATCGTACTTTTCAATCTGTGAGATAATATTTGTAACTGTAATTTTAAGTTCTTTCGAGTGAAGTATAGATCCCATTGTAATTGTGCAACTAGCCCATACAATTGTCAGAAATATTTTGTTAAAGTTGGTCAATAGCATTTTTGAAGTAAGCGATGGTTGAAATTTAAATATATGGTTAGTTTTGTATATCTTATTTTAGTTATACAATAAGAAATAAAGTAAAATTATTATGAATAATAGTAGATTCGGAAAGAAACCAAGAATCATATTGGCTAATAGTTTATTTTTCTTTTATAGTCTTTTCTTTTTTAATTCAATCAGGCAAATAACAGTACGGGTAGTCTTATACTGTTATTTTACCCATTTCTTTATATTTTCTTTGTTATATACCTTTACTTTTACGCACTGATAAACTTTCAATATATATTTTTGTGGTATCCAATAACAAGAAATAAATAGACAGAGGAGGTAACCTGGATATAGTAACTAAGGCAGCCATTAAAAAGGTTAGACTATTCCCTTTAATTTTATTTTTTGAAACATAAAGGGAAAATTGCAATTATATAACCTTTATATATATTCTTTATTTTTAGGTTAGTTGTTAATTCTTCTGGAAAAGACAGATAAAACTGGTCTCACAATAAACTGTGCTTGATTTTGATGGTGGCACTTTTCTCAATATTTTTTGTGTATTACAATACAATACACTCGCTTTTATTAGTATTTATTTGACATACATTAAACTTAAACCATTTTCTCTATCCTATAAAACTAGTTAAAAAAATCCTTTAATATTAACAGAATTCATAAATAATCCGGGAAAACTACCAATAATCAATAACCACTCCTAACTCTAATTACAATAGCAATAGCAATACTCATTTCTGACACTTTCTTTCCTCTACAATAACAGCAAAAAAAGAATTAAGCACAAATTTTTCGCAGCGCGTTACAATGAAAAATAAGAAGTCAGTAACAAAAAGCAGTCATTGACTCTGCTACACTAATTTGATTACTTGAAAAAATAATAATAACTGTTTAGAGTTGCGATTGAATAATTAATTGATTGACGAGATTAACAGTACTTGTATTATATAAAAGGAACAAATATATCTTTATAAAGTATCTGTATTGGGTCTATTTATTATAAGTTCATTTTTGTACTACTACAAACTATACAATCGTTACTACCATCAAACATGTCCAGCATAAGCACCCCTTTAACGAAAACCAATCTCGATAATATTCTACCTTTAATAGCGAGAGGTAAAGTCAGAGACATTTACTCTGTTGATGAAAACACACTGCTATTCGTTGCAACCGACAGAATTTCTGCGTATGATGTTATCATGTCCAATGCCATCCCGGAGAAAGGTAAGCTATTAACCAAATTATCAGAATTCTGGTTCAATTTCACCTCTGGCGATATACGTAATCATTTAGTTCCAATTCCATCGGATAAAACTATATTTGATTTTTTACCAAGTCAGCTCTCAGAAGAAAAATATAAGACACAATTAGAAGGCAGATCCCTGCTAGTGCGTAAGTTCAAGTTGATTCCATTAGAAGTGATCGTTCGTGGGTATATCACAGGGTCTGCATGGAAAGAATATGTTAAGTTTGGGACAGTTCATTCTGTCAAACAATCTAACGGGGACATGAAGGAAAGTGAGATGTTTGAAGTACCAATCTTCACACCTTCTACCAAAGCTGAACAAGGTGAACACGATGAAAATATCTCGATACAAAGAGCTGAAGAAATAATTGGTAAGGAGCTGTGTGATAGAGTTGGAGATATTGCTGTTAGATTGTATACTAAGTGCAGAGACTATGCTAAGAGTAAAGGATTCATTATTGCTGATACAAAATTCGAGTTTGGTATCGATGAGTCGACAAGTGAGATTATCCTAGTCGATGAAGTGTTGACACCAGATTCTTCAAGATTTTGGAGTGGATCTTCTTATAAGGTAGGGAAGACACAAGACTCGTACGACAAGCAATTCTTAAGAGATTGGCTAACAGCCAATAAAGTGGATGGTGTAGATGGTGTTACTATGCCAGAAGACGTCGTTGAAAAGACGAGAGCCAAATACATTGAAGCCTATGAGGGACTGACAGGGTCCAAATGGAACTAAATACACCAATATATAATATAATATAATATAATATATAAGCTTATACACGTATTCGTACACCACATACTCCGCACCACCGGAGCTCACTAGTCATGCTCTTCTCCACCACATCGCGTGGCTTCGCATCGCAACAACAAAATTTATGGGAACTTTTTGAAAACATTGATGACACATTGAAAGATAAGATTAAAGAGTGGGTAAGTAATTGCTAATATCATCGATTGAAACATAAATAAATGGATGATCAACTAACAGCCTCGTTACTCCATCTTATTAGGACGGGTAGTCATGCACGCGGAGTGAATGTTTTCAGGTTCTCTTTATTGATTACTTGATTACTATTCGATAATATAAATACCATGATAATCAAGCATTCTGAGTAACCTTGATCTTACATACCGTATGTATTCGTATATACAATACCTCCGATCATATAGCTCCATATTAAATATATAAAAAGTAAACAAGTTAAAAATAAGATGCCTTCAATAGAACAAAAAACTCTTAAAAGATTACCAATCCCACCTTTACAGGATACACTACAGAGATATCTCGACAGAATAGGTCCTCTACAAGATGAAAAACAATTTAGGCGGACTAAAAGAGCGATCCAATCCACAGAAAATATCGAGTCGTTGGAAGTATTGCATGAAAAATTATTAAGTTATGATAAGCAACTGGCTAAGGAACAACCAAACTCGACGTATATAGAACAATTCTGGTTCGATTCCTACTTAGAAGACGACGCTTCCGTAGTATTAAATGCAAACCCATTTTTCCAATTACAAGACGACCCAACGCTAAAAGATACATCCCATACGGATTCAGGACCTTATGGTTTCCATACCATCCAGATCAAACGTACTGCAAAACTAGTGACATCGATTTTAAAATTCATTAAACAAATTCGTCATGGAACCCTAACAGAAGATAAAGTTAGAGGAAATGTTCCATTATCCATGGACCAATATGGGAAACTGTTTGGATCTTCAAGAGTTCCACCAGGCCCAGGTGAGCAGTCATGCCATTTGCAAACGGACACTACATCGCATCATGTTATAGTAATGTATAAATCACAATTTTACTGGTTTGATGTCTTGGATATTCACAATTTGCCAATATTCAGTAATCCGGAAGAGATGGAATGGAATCTTTATTCAATTATTATGGATGGGGATAAAGTTGATGAAACACACGATAATTACTTTCCATTTGGTGTCTTCACTACAGAGAGTAGAAGAGTTTGGTCAAATATTAGAGATTATATCTTTCATGACGAGGACCAATCTAATTCAAGAATCCTAAAGATTATTGATAGTGCATTATTTGTTATATGTTTGGATGATGTATCATTTGATGATTCAACAGAGGCCGGTAAGATGGAAATGGCCAAGTCAATGTTATGTGGTACTTCAAAGATTGAACTAGATTTTAAAAAGACAACCGTCCCTTTAAATCTCCAACATGGTACTTGCTTAAATAGATGGTATGATAAATTACAATTAATTATTACTAAGAATGGTAAAGCTGGAATTAATTTCGAACATACGGGTATTGATGGACATACTGTATTAAGATTGGCAACTGATATTTATACTGATTCGATATTAAGTTTTGCTCGTGGTGTTAGTAAAAATGTTCCTGACATTTTTAACCAATCAGTTAACAAAACTTCTCAACAAGAATGCGGCTATGAAGACTATGAAGATGAAGAAGATGGGACCAGAAGTGGGAAAAAATCATCTTCGTATGCAAATTTAATTACCATTCCCAGAAAGTTAGAATGGAAAGTTGATTCCTTCTTGTTATCATCGTTACATTTTGCTGAAACAAGAATATCTGATTTGATTTCTCAATATGAATTTATCACACTGGATTTTGAAAAGTTTGGTACAAGTCACATCAAAGCAATGTTTAAATGCTCCCCAGACGCATTTACACAGCAAATCTTCCAAATCGCTTATTATGCCCTCTATGGTAAATTCGAGAATACATATGAACCAGCCATGACAAAATTATTCCAAAATGGTAGAACAGAGGCTATTAGATCCGTAACACCAAAATGTAAAAAATTTGTTAAATCGTTGTTTGATAGGTATGCTACTGATGAAGAAAGGAAGCTTTATTTACAAGATGCTTGTAAAGAACATTCAAATATAACACGAGAATGCTCGATGGGTCTAGGACAAGACCGTCACCTTTTCGCTTTGTATTCGATTTGGAACCTATGGTATAGAGATTCAATGCCATTACCACCAATTTTCAAGGATAAGTCGTGGGCCCTATTAAATACAAATGTTCTAAGTACTTCAAACTGTGGTAATCCATGCTTGAAAAACTTTGGATTTGGCCCAGTCACTGCGAATGGGTTTGGTATAGGATATATTTTAAGAGATAATTCAATATCGATAGTTGTATCATCAAAACACAGACAAACAAAGAGGTTTGTTTCATTAATAGAAAGATCCCTACTAGAAGTCGACCATGTCTTTAACAGGGATTTAATGAGATTAACTACCGACGATGATGATAATAAAATTCAACTTTCTAAAACCAAGACGCCTGACATTAAATATGCTAATAGTGATCCAAGCAGCAGTGACTATCTGGTAGGGATGCATAAAAAGAATGACATTAATAATGCCAATTCTACTAAAGCCCCAGTTAAGTCTAATGACTTGACATATTTATTATCTGGGTATGACTACTTTGATGTTAGTGTATCGGGCTAGCTGATACCAATTACCAACATTCTCTACTGCTTTGAACAACTCCATGTCCATATGTATATCCACATCGTATATATATATTTATATTTATACTTTTTTAACTAAATTGCTAATTTGTAATAATTATGTTAATATGTGATTATATTTTTCTATTTTGACAGAAAAATTATTATGTAGGAGCTGGTTGATTTGCTGCAAAGCTGCTAATATTAATTAAAAACGTTATTAATAACCTCAATCGTCTTAATATTGTTCTGGTAAAAATTGTATAAAAATATGTCACTATAATGTTTTACAAGAATCATTTTGCAAACTTCACTCATTGGTTCACCTAAAATAATTCGCATTGTTTTCGAATCATTGCGAAATTTTTTGTCTCAAACAAACTTTTCGTTTGTTTTTTGCACGAAAATCAAATTATTATATGAATAGAACAGGAACCCCTTTACTAAATGAACAAAACTAAAAGAACTACAAATTTAACATACATAGTTTGTAAAGATTTTTGAATATAAACAATTCATAAATAAGTAATTTATAGTAGGTTCTGCATAATAAATAAAAACCTAAGAAAAAACATATCCATCTTTCCTCTACCGAAAGATATTATATTTAATTAGATAGTCATATTAGTTCCGTGTTTATTGGCATTGTTTATTTATAAGATATTCGATTGTATTTCCATTCAGTTCAATGCTTAATTATGTTGCCAGATACTAAAAATACTAATAATTCAAAAGTAACTAATATTACTAGTTATAATTCTTCTGGACTAGATTCGTCAGAACTTTCAACTACTCTTAATAGCACTGGAATGAATAAGCCATTATTGAAATTAAAATTGTTAGAAATATTAACAGACGGGAATTTTGAATCACTCAAGAATTTCATTATCGTGAATTCAAATAACTCGCACTTAAAAGAATTTGTATCACTTTTATTACACTTTACAGTAAAGGTTTCTTCATTATCCTTTATTAAAGATATCGTACAAAACTGGGTATACAATAAAGATGATACTATCTCGTTAAACTTAAATTATCAAGATTCAAATGGTAACACTCCATTACATTTAGCGGCACAACAATCACGTTCTGACGTCATTAAATACTTTTTAGAACAACCAAATATCAACGAGTGTCTTACAAACAATTCAAATTTATTACCATTTGAAATGTGTAAAGATCTAAACATTGCACAAATGATGCAAATTAAGAGGTCAAAATATGTATCTAAAGTTATGAAAGCAATTAATGACGCCTTCAGAAATAGAGACTTTAAAACATTAGACGAAAACATTAGCAATCCGAGAAACCATGATTTCTTTAATACTGATTATCTTAACCATACCACTAACAACGATACAGATCATTTTAACGGGAGTGGTAATACTCTTCTATACCTCTTCATTGAGAAAAAAGACGTAGAAATGACCAAATGGCTATTAGATCATGGAGCTGATCCAATGGTAAAAAGCAAAAATGGACTAACTTCAATTGAGCTACTTGCAAAAATCACTAGTTCAAATGAAAAGAACCATCAACATGATGCAGTCACTTCAAGGTTGAAAGAAATATATAAAAAATTATCAAATGACACACTTATTGCTTCTGCAACAAACCAATTGAATGAACCACCAACATACAAAGGTTATTTAAAAAAGTTTACTAATTTCGCACAAGGCTATAAGTTACGTTGGTTTGTCTTGTCTAATGATGGTGTATTATCCTACTATAAGGATCAAGCATCCTCAAATAAGAAAACTGCTCGAGGTTCTCTAAACTTAAAATCTTGTTACGTTCATCTAGATTCAACCGAAAAATTGAAGTTTGAAGTCATTGGTGGGCACAATAACACAACTAAATGGCAATTAAAGGCTAATCATCCATTAGAAGCAAACAAGTGGATTTGGGCAATTCAAGGAGCTATAAGATATGCAAAAGATAAAGAAATGATGAAAAAAAATACAAATACCAACATTTCACCTTCCTTAGTTATGCAACGTAGAGAAACCCAATCAGCAGCCCCAAGTATTCATCAATCACCAGTGAGCCCTGTTTTAAATCCTATAGGTAACATATCAAATTCAACTTTGTTGAGAAATCAAACAAAAGAATCCTTAAACCAACTGCAACCGCCCTCGCTGCACCAAAAGGGTAAGACCGCATCAGTTAAACGTAGATCAAGTAATGCTGCATCTATCGCTTCTAGCGAAATTGAACTAAGTGATAGACTAACTGCATCAGGTAAAAATTATGTCAGCAAGATGATCGAAACACGTTTAGAGACTAGCCCACCTCCAATTAATAATCGCGTAATGTCTTCTCATTCGACATTTATCGATGGCAATTTGGAAAATAACAATAGCACTACTAACATTGAACCAAAATCAAATTTCAAAACGTCTAATATTGGTGCTTCGTATATAAGTAATTCTAGCGAGTATGGTAAATATGACAGAGACGAAGAGGGTAGCGAAGGTGATGATGATGACGACGATGGAAGACATGTCGATGAAGGTGGTATTATTACAAAATATGATAAAGATGAGGAATATGTCAGAACTGAGTATGGTCCATTTGTTGAAAAATTAAATGTTTACCAAAATACTCTTGCACTTCAATTAGACTCTGTCGATGAAGTGTTAAACAGCAATGACTTTACTGCTCAAAGAAACCCAGAAACAATTGAGATTATTAGAAAATCATTAAAGAAAATACTTGGTACAATTTCCGATATGAATAACTTGACGTTAGAAAGAGATCAGAAATTGGTTAGTATGCTAACTAAGCAATACGATATTAATAATATTTGGATTCAATCTGTTAAAGATTTAGAAATGGAACTGGGTGTTAAGAGTGAAAGATTAGATTCTTTGGATAAAGAGCGTAAGAATTTGAAAAAGACATTACATAAAAAATTAGTTGAAAATTCCGCAGGACATAACATTGGAGCCATTGATTCTGAAACTTCGTCAATTGTAAACCCTCAAACGACCAATATCTCCGCAAATAATGATATAAGTAAAGATAATTTGGCAGGTAGCGATTTATCGGACAGATCATCGGATACGCTAGCCCAAATTGCAAAGTTCATTAGTGCTACAAAAGATGCAGATGAAGATAGCGATACTGATGAATTCTATGACGCCGAGGAGCTAATTAATGAAATCAATGATCAAAAGGACGATGAGCATACTGCATCTGATTTAGATATATCTAACGCACCTCCAAAATTTGCACCTCCAAGTATTCCAACTGCGAATAAAATCCAAGCAGAAGCTGAACAACCTCAAAAGACTCCTGAGGTACCGAAGATAGAATTGAAGCAAGAACAAGAACAGAAAAAATCCATTGAGAAAGCAGTTGAGAATCCAATTGCCAAACCAGATAAAAAGTTGGTCGTTGAAACTAGAAAGTCTCTTGATAATATTATTACCAAAAAAGTATCTGTAAGATCAACCATGTCAACGGTTTCGGTCATTGGTCATACAAAAGCACAAAAAGAGAAAGAGGAATATTTGTTGAAACAAGGTTCCTTCTTAGGTTATGAAGATGGTATTAGAAAGAAGTTGAAATTAGATAGTGATGATAGACCAAAGATCAGTTTGTGGGGAGTGTTAAAATCTATGGTTGGTAAAGATATGACTAGAATGACATTGCCTGTTACATTTAATGAACCAACATCTTTATTACAAAGAGTTGCTGAGGACTTAGAATATTCAGAACTATTGGATCAAGCTGCTACATTTGAAGATTCTACATTGAGGTTATTATACACAGCGATTTTTACCGCCTCATCGTATGCTTCAACCACTAAGAGAGTAGCTAAACCTTTTAACCCATTATTAGGTGAAACATATGAATATGCCAGACCTGATAAGCATTACAGATTTTTTACCGAACAAGTTTCACATCATCCACCAATTTCCGCCACTTGGACAGAAGCTCCTAAATGGGATATCTGGGGTGAATCACAAGTCCAAACCAAATTTAATGGTAGATCTTTCGGTGTGCGTCACTTAGGTCTTTGGTATATCCGTATTCGCCCTGATGACAATTCATCACCAGATGTATACACATATAAAAAACCTGACAACACGGTTATTGGTATACTGGTTGGTAATCCACAAGTCGATAATTCTGGTGAAGTTAAAATTGTGAATCACACTACAGGAGACTATTGTATAATAAATTTCAAAGCACGTGGTTGGAGATCAGCTGGAGCATATGAGGTTACAGGTGAAGTTTTTAACAAAAAGAAGGAAAAAGTTTGGGTCCTTGGTGGTCATTGGAATGATTCTATATATGCAAAGAAAGTTACTAAAGGAAAAAATGGTGGTGATTTGTCGTTACAAAGATCTAAAACCACAGCATCTCTGATTAATGGACCAAATTATGATGGTACCAAATTTTTAGTTTGGAAAGCAAGTCCGAGACCTGAGGAGCCATTTAATTTAACACCTTTTGCGATTACATTAAATGCACCACAGCCACGTCTGGTTCCATGGATTGCACCAACTGATACACGTTTAAGACCAGATCAAAGAGCCATGGAAGATGCCGAGTATGACCTTGCTGCTGAGGAAAAGCATAGACTTGAAGAAAAACAAAGGGAGGTAAGAAGTGCTAGAGAAGAAAAGAACATTAAATACAGTCCAAGATGGTTTGTAGAAGAAACACATCCAATTACCAAAGCCCCATACTGGAAGTTCAAAGGTGAATATTGGACTGTAAGAGAAAATAAGAAACTAAAAGAAAATAGTTATAATATTTTCTAATTGCTTGAGTCCAAGCTAAGGTACTCCGAATTTAGTTGTATATAGTATAATATCAAATAATAATATAATTTAATAAAATCTGATATAACATTATCTTAATTTTACTCATATATATGTAAAAAGATGATCCTTTAACGTATTATAGACGTATTACACGTAGTATAACCACCGATGACCTCTTTCGGGCTATCAAAAGGGGCAGTTAGCTCACCTTACTTGATGATAAATTGAGGAAGTTCGGCCGAAGCGTGCACTTTTTATTTGTGACCGAAGTTTAAATTTCGGACGAACTTTCGGTCTCCGCGGAGTACTTCCAAATTTGGACAGCAACCCGCGGACCGTTATCCAATCATGTGACCCGGCGCTTTCCAATCAAAATTGAGGATTTGTGGTTTTTCTTACGGATTCTTCTAGAATATTCCATTAAAGAACAGATCGGTGAGAGGACGGCTTCTCTGAGTTCCGTCGACTTTCCAGAAGGCTTATGTGAAACCATCGCTTACTGTTAATGATTATTAATGAATAATTTTTCAGCAAATTCCGGAATAAGGATTCTATATCTTGTGAACCTATCAAAACCTTAAGCCAAGTTAGAAGAACTTATTACAATAGACATATAGCCTCATAAGCATAAAGGCAACCAGGTATAACGGCATACACCCCATTCATACTTTAAACTCTATATATATAGACATATAGATACTATTTATCATTTCATCCGGTTATTGAAGTACCCCGATTAGTCATTATCAAATCAAAGAAGAAAAGAAAAACATTTTTTTAGAAAGTAATAAATAACTAATAAATTAGAAAAAGATTCACTATTATTTCTGTTCTTTTCTTTTAAACATATTATTTCTTTGGCATTCTATAAACCAACCAAATCAAAACTATCCAGACGTATATAAATACCCTGTATCTGGAATAACAAATATAAAACATAATATTTTTTTAGGTTATTTCTCCTTTACTAAAATTCCAACTCAACAAAAAACTATAACTGAACCTATAATAAGTACAACTGATATTATGGCTTCTGCAGAATTAACTTTAAAAAGAACTTTAACAGATATACTAGAAGATGAACTTTACCATTTAAATGATAAGCATATTGATGCTCATTCAAATCATTACCAATACCCAATATCGAACAAGGCATATTTAGCTAGTAATAACTCAAATATATCGTTATCAGACTCGATAAGTAATGGTAATAGCAATAGCACTAGTAACATCACAAAATTTATTGAACCAAAACAGTTGACTACCTATCACTGGAACACTTCCTCATCCGATTTAAACACTAATACCTCTCCTTACACATCAAATACCTCTGGTACAACTACCCCAACTAAAAAAGAATCACTATTTCAAAATTATCAGCAGTACGATGTAAGGATGTTCAGTAAATATGCTGATCCAACATTGACTACAACCACTACTGGTGAGCCAGTAACGACAACGACGCCTAAATCTAACAATATTAGTAACCCTACGTCTAATACACCAATGCAAAAGACAGTTAATTTAAGTTCGGTATTGAATGTACCCAATCCATTTAAATTAAATAGTAATAGCAACATATCAAGAAACACACTACCTTATGAAGTCAAGATTACAAACGATACTGGTAGTACTCTCGTAGATGCTAGCAATATTGAGACTGTGGAAGATGATTATTTATACTATGATGATACGTTTAATCCAAAAATGCTAAACTTTCCATTGAACGATAATAACAGCAACATTACTATGAATAATGAAGATGCCAAAATGATCTTTGATAATGAATTTTCAGATGATGACGATGATGAAGACGATTCTGATGAATTCGATATTAACGAAGATGAAATCGTGGAAGAAGAAAATATTAACGATCCTGTTTCGGCTTCTGCAGTTGCGCCTGCACTTGTTGCTAATGAATTTAAGTTTGTAGATATTGGTGATACTAGCTTTACTGATGAAAATTTTGGGTTCCTCAATGTGGATACTAATGATCTTATGTTGAATGGTGACGGCATTGATATCAATAACGATGATAATGATGGTGGTGATGATGATGATGATGAGTTGATAATGGAAGATGAATTGAGCTCATTTGATGATAACATGACCAATTTTCATAAGATTAACGCAAATAAATTCTCATCGAATAATTTAGTTGTAACAAATGATGAAATCGAGGAGTTAACGAGGTCAAGATCGTTTTCATCCAAAACAAGACCTAAACTTTCATTTACGCATCCACTCAATACATCATCGGCATTATCGAACAATACTAAATCATTATCAGCATCTCCAACGAACAAAACTAACAAATTAAGAAAACCATTGAGCAATATCAACAGTAATACTAGTACCTCAATTAAGGAAACAACTAACACACGCAAACTGGATTCCAGTATAATACTACCATCCGCATGTGATAGCGAAATCTATACATGTAGATTAGTGAACTTGATTACTAAGGAACCATGCTCAGCGCAGTTCTCTAGGTCATATGATTTAACTAGACATCAAAACACTATTCATGCGAAGAGAAAGACTGTGTTCCGTTGTTGTGAATGTATCAAGATTTTAGGTAATGAAGGATATGAGAAGACGTTTTCAAGACTTGATGCATTGACTAGACATATTAAGTCGAAGCATGAACATTTAACAGTGCAAGAGCGTCAACAGGTGACGAAGTATGCAAAGGAGAATATTGGTTACGTTGTAGGTTAATTAATATTACCGGGTAGGTGGGACATTTATAAATATAGAGATAAAAAATACATACATACATACATACATACATATTATGATAAATATTAAGATATATTGTTACGCATATAAAAGTCAAGCTGATTCTGTTTTATTCTATAGGAAACTTGGAGAGGAAGGGTCTTATGCTGATGTATGTATATATGTAAATAATGAATTGAAATAATGCTATACGAAATATAAGAAAAGGAAAAGAAAAGAAAGTTTAACGAACAAGTTATAAGCGTATTAAGAATTTTAATAAACTCCTATTTATTATATAAAGCCAACCCTGTTGAAATTGTCACACCTATTATTTCTAAATATAGACAATTATAAAAGGTTACAAGTGTTTTTAAAGTGAAATAAATATTATATTCAATATTTTCTACATGTGTATAATAAATAACCGGTCAAATCTCAAAAAATAATGATAATAATGAAAAATGATATTAAAATTTTAAAAAAGAAATCTATGAATATTTATATGCCTATGCATATGTGCTATACAACTATGTACTTATACATATATACCTAACTAACCCCTGAAACAATCCAATTCGTCGATCATATCTGGAATATTTTCCATTGGTAGATGGTTGTAGACGATTTGATATACAGCTTCGAACAATGGGAACTCAGCGACCAAGTTACATGTGGTTAACCATTCGTGGACTTCTTTACATGTAATGACACCTTGAGCGGATTGACCATTCAATAGTTCCTTTTCAGCTTCAAAGGCATCTTTACCTGTCTTGGCCATGTATCTTCCGACCTTGACGTTTCTACCACCAGAACAAGTAGTGATTAAATCAGCAACACCGGCAGATTCTTGGTAGTAGGTTTCGACTCTTGATTCTGGGAAGAACATTTGTCCGAACTTGATCATTTCCCCTAGACCGACTCTTTGGATAGCCGCGGAAGCATTGTTACCCCAGCCTAGACCTTCAACGAAACCACACCCGAGGGCGACAACGTTCTTTAAAGCACCGGAAACGGAAATACCAGCGACATCTTCAATGACACTGACGTGAAAGTATGGTCTGTGGAATAGCGCCTTTAATACTTTATGGTCGACATCTCTTCCTTCACCTCTGAAGTCTGCAGGAATGTGATATGCGACTGTTGTTTCTGACCAGTTTTCCTTTGCGACTTCGGTGGCAATGTTAGCACCGGATAAAGCACCACATTCGATTCCTAATTGGTCGGTAATGTAAGTAGATAGCAATTGGACACCCTTCTTTCCGACTTCAAAACCCTTTAGACAGGAGATTGCTCTAACGTGAGAATCGACATGACCCTTTAATTGTGGGACGATTCTGCTTAAAAATTGATGTGGAATATTGAAGATAAGAATGTCTACTCCCTTGACGGAGTCAATTATATCTGGGGTGGCGACTAGGTTTTCTGGAAGCTTGATGTTTGGTAAATACTTAACGTTTTCGTGTTCTGTATTTATAATGTCAGTCAAATTTCTACCATCGATTTGTTCTTCGAACACCCACATTTTAACTTCTTTGGAGAATAGTTGTGGATTTAATGCAGCATTTTCAGCGACGACTTTAGCGATAGTGGTACCCCAGTTACCAGAACCTATCACTGTGATCTTAAAAGGATGGTCTAGTGCAGTCAATGAGGAGACAGAAGCAGTTCTCTTTATGGAAGCATTTAGAATTTCTGAAGTTTGATTTAATCTATCTGTGGCAGCGGACATATTTGTATTATAATGTATTGTATTGTATTGTGATGTGATATGCTAATTGTTTTGTTTTAATCTAATATAGATTGGTTTTGGTATCTTGGTAGTTTAGAATTAAAAAGAATATAGAGGAATATATATAACGATAAAACAAGAGAAATGAGATAGATAATATTGGAGAAGTTATAAATTATGGAAATTAAATGGTTTATATATTAATTTTTTTAAGAAAATTACGACCATCTCCAAAAAAGAAAAAGTAGAGTAAAATATAGTCAAATGAAGTCAAGTCAGATCAAAAATGTACCGTAGTGTCATGTAGTGTACATATCCAGAGATCATGAGAAAAGTAATTTAGGGACCTTCTTTCCTTTGCTTTGTTTTACTTTACATTACTTTACACAACTTTACACTACTTTACACTACTTTACTTTACTTTACTTTGGGTCTTGAATAAAAAAAAATTTGTCCACCTGACGACGGACGGTGTTTGTGAATTTATTTCACTCGAATTTGCAATAATAGATAAATACATAGATAGCCAGAAGAAAGACAGTGAGGGCAATGTAGTGATGACAAAAACTGTTGGGTTTATTTGGAGGGTCAAAACAGATATAGACAGTTTTGTGTTGTTGGTTGCCACGGAACTCCCATGGAAGCAGGGATACGAAGGGCGAGGGAGCGATAAAACGGGTTTAAATTACATAATAAGTATAATCGCCCATCGATCGCTTTTTACTTTTTTTGCCATTCCGCCTTAATGGGCCTCCTGCAACTCCATTAGTCCACAACAACCGCAAACGCAAACTCAAACGCAATGCCCCGCCTTGCCGCAACTTGTCCTACCCTGCCATATCCTCACAAGCGCTACACACACGCACGCACGTACACACATACAAGCCTGCACCCACACCCCACAACAAACTGCGCTCTTTTTATCTTGTGATTTGGTTTTGCGTTTTTTGTCCCAGGGCCAGAAGCGTCTGGTTTTGTTTTTCTCACTAGTGGCAGTCACCATTTTTGACGTAATTACTGATCGCAGCAAAACCCAGCAACAAGGGATTTTGGGCCTGGGACAACTGCATACCCTGTTTCGCAGTTGCAACAGAACACATCACAACACAACACAACACAACACCGATTATAATAAATTAATCGGAAATTCCATTCCAGACCATATATTGCATTGAATTGAATTGTCGTTTCTTTTTTTTTCTTTCTTAAAACTAAAAAGCGTCACTTCTTCCTCCCCCCTCCGAAATCGGTGCCCCTCTTTTACCCAATCCCGTTCCCGGAATTGCCTAATGCGTTAAAACACTTATCAATCACCGCTAATCGATAATATCACTCAAATCATGGATTTTATTAATTACACTTGCTTGTTTGTAAACAAACCAACCCAATTTTTATTATTATTTCACTCACTCAATTGTCCTTTCACCTATTTCGGACATGACTCAATTATTATTCAGTTGTTGTTTTGTACCAAAGTTAAATCTATGAATCGTTTTGTATTTACGTATTTACGTGTTTGCGTATTTACGTATATGATAAAATATCTATCTATCTATCTATCTATCTATCTATCTATGCATTGCGGTCTATATATTTCACCTCTTGTTATGACAACGCCTTTCATACACAGCTCTCTCCAGAATATTGCAGTGCTTCTTCTCCAAATAGACTAGACAGCACGTCACAGGACTTTTACATCACATCTTAAAATCTTCTAATCTGCTCATCACATCGTTTGTCAATTCATTAATCTTTTCTATAGACACATCTTGCTGTTTAGACCCAAATTTAACAGCATTCTTAATCAAATCCTTAATGAAAAATTGTGACACGATAACAGGATTCAGAAACGTGCTATTCAATACTTCTTCTACACTCCATCTCACACTAGGATCCCTGTATAAACATGCTTTCATCAGTTCTAATAATGACCTTGGGATTATCACACCTTCACTCTCTGTATCCCTCTTATTCGTGTGCAGCCGTTCTCCATACATAATCTTAACATCTGGGTTCATTATCGCTAATAACCGATTCTGTCCTTGAAACCCACCATATGGAGGACGCCCATACACCATCTGGTATATTATACATCCACAGGACCAGATATCTGATGGTTTACCAACTTTCCATTTATACTGTTTTTTCCCTGTTTTACTTTGTTCTTCTTCTCCACCTATGGTATAGTTCATAGCAACAAGTGCCTCAGGGGCCATGTAGTTTGGTGTACCAATCTGAGTCTCCCTGTATATGTTCACCGTATGATCAGGCACAACATTGGCTATACCAAAATCAATAATCTTTAGTATTCCCTTAACAAGAACAAAATTGGCTGGTTTCAAATCCGAATGGACTATCTCATAATCATGCACAACTTTCACACACTTCATCATCTCACGCGCGTAGTACCTGATAAATTCAATGTCCACAGAAATATTCGTACTATCACCACTACGCTGGTTTAATATCTGCGATAAGTCATAATCACCACACTCCATAATCAAATACAATAGACCTTGATTCATCTCATAATCAAATAAATGCACTACCCGTTCTTCACTTTTTAACCGTTCTAATAACTGAATCTCTCCTTTAAACCCATCAACACTCGCATCATCAAATTCATCAAACATCACACGTTTAAGAGCATACAACTTGTTAGACGTATTACTTTTAACTTTGTACACTTTAGAAGATCCACCACGACCTAGCAATTCAACTTTTTCGTATTCAATATCGTTCACGAGGATGCTTGCATTGCTGTGGCGTTGTATCGGTTCTCTGATGGATACACTCTTCTTTTTAGGTTGTGAAACTACTTCCACCTGTGAGGTGGGTGAGGGTGCTGGTACTGGCGCTGGTGTCTGTGCGAGAACGTCAACTTGTGCTGACACATACATATTTGCCTGTTCAAGATGCTTTAATTTCTTTAGCTCAGGCTCTTTTTTATTTATACTTATATTTGATAATGCTTCTCTCTTTTTTGTTAATCTATTATGATTTTCTCGTCCATGTTCTTGCTCCATCATATTTTCTTTGTTTTCATTCTCATTCTCGTATGTATTTGTATTTGTATTTTCATTCTCATTGGAGATTATAGAATCGTAACGACTACTTTCTCTTCTGAGATTTATTCCTCGAGTACCATTTCTTATACTACTACTACCGCTGCTGTAATTTAGCATAAAATCCTTTGATGAAGTATGCTTGCGTAACGCAGTCTTTCGTATTTCTTCTTTTCTCTTCTCGAAATATATTTTGGATATATTTGGTAATTCACTAGACGGTAAATTATATTTCTTCAAATATTGTAATGGATTCAATTCACCAAATTCAATAGTCTCATAATTAATCTCCGAAGTAATATTTGCACTTGCAGCAGCAGTCTCTGTAATATTTGCATTGACACTCAAACTAGGATTCGTAAGCTCATTGCTGCTGAGATTCAACGCTCTCTTGGCTGGCCCCAATTTATTCATCCTATTGGTGCTCAATAATCTCTTGATTCTTCTCTCTGTATGTCTCGACGTGATCTCATCTTTCAATGTCTGTTGAATCAATCTAACTTTTTCATTGGATTTGCTATCATCCCCCATATGCGTCTGCATTTCCGTTTGCATCGCTATGTTCATACTATTATGGTTATTTAATGTCGTCATACTAGTAGGTCTGTTACCTAATGAATTTGCAAATATAGAAGATTGGTCCTCTTCCATTCCCATTGTATGATAAGAAGAATTAAACCGGGGATTTAACGATGTTTCGACAGTATTTGTATGTGTATGCATATGTGTGTTTGTATTTGTATTTTGCGTATCTTGCAATAATGCAGATCCAAAATTACTCAATTTTGGTGGGCCTATTTCATCTTCATCATCACTATTGTTTATTCTACTCGTATTATAATTGTTTTGGATTTTAAATCGCGAAGGATGAGTATATTTCGACATTTCCTTCCTGCCTTCTTGATCCTGACGTAAAATCTAATGCCAGAGAACAAAATATGCAACCTGTATTTCTATCTCTTCGATCCTTTGATCTTTTAAACCTCTCATCCATATAAAAAATCCTTTTCTTTTATTTTGTTTTTTGTTTACATTTCCAAATTTCGTATCCTCGGATTTTTTATTGATTTTATTATTTTTTGGTAACACAAAACGGCAACCGGGTAATACACATACTATTTACATGATCTGTACATGATATTTTACTCTAATATATATATATTTATATAAGTGTGTTTGTGTGTGTGTGTGTGTGTGTGTGTGTGTGTGTGTGTGTGTGCTTGTGTCAATTAATCCTTTGCATTTATAATAAACTCTCTAGAACTCTTACCACCCCGAGTTTCTGTGTACTTATCACCACTCAATCCACCAGTTGAGATAATAAATTCTTTAGGCATTATACCTTTTGTCGACTCAACACAAAACACCATCCTGCATGATTTATTAGTCTTAGCTAAATCATCCATAAATTGAAATACACCATCTCCGCCCTTCATTGACTCATCCAGTATTGTCATATAAACATCAGCAAAGTGATTATGTTGTTTCCCATCTTCACCGACATAGATCAAAGGATATTTCATGGTCAAAACCAAATTACCATCAATCTTTTTACCAATTGTTATAAAACTGGAAATCTCCAATTTGATCAACTTGTCAAACCTAACAGGTTTCTCGTACTCATACGGAAAGAAATACTCCCTAATCTGATGCTCGTTGGTATTGAAAGATTCAACGACACGATCTTGTGCAAACATGAAAAATTTGTCAACTTCCTTTGGTACATTCATATTTACCGAGTTGTTCAATGCACTTGGGTATAACCTATACTGCAACGAGTTCAAGGTTTTATACTTTACACGCAGTGAACTTGTAGGCAATTTGGTCATTATTCTATCGTAAAATTTGCCTGTCTTCCATTTATTGAATTGATAGATTGCAATCGACAGGATGATTAATGGGAACAATAATTGGAAAAGAACAGGTAGTATCATGATGAAAAGGACGAGTGTACTACAGATTCCAATCATTATCATGGCTGCAGATAGCTTGTATACTTTAAAAATCGGAGGAGGACGACCATTTCCATCGTTGAAACCTTGTTCTACTTTAACAGATTGGTGAAAATGTCGTCTTGCAACATTTGCAATGGAGTTGTGTTGACTATTAATAGGGCGTGCCTTGTAAGGTATCAACAGTGTACTAGCTTTGAGGGTAGATTTAGATGTTTCGAGATATAGAGATTGGTTTGCAAACCTTGTGGATATTTGCCCTTGTAAAGTGGAAATTTGACGTAAGCGTAATCCCACAGGCCGTAATAATACATTCCTTGCGATGAGTCGATTAAGACTTGGTTGATATCTAAACGGTAACATTATATATATTTGATTATCTTTTCCTGAGTATATGGTTTGTAAAAGATATTTTACTTTCCTCCTTTCGGCCTTATATATAATCAACTATCCTTATATCCCCTTTATTTTGTATCTCACCATCGTTCCATTTTCGTTCCAGGTTCGCCTTGTAAAGTAAGCAACTGGTTAAATAATATACTATGAAACTATGAAACTATGAAACTATTTAATTATGCAATTATGCGATTATATATACAATTCATTGTAACTATCCCTCTTTCCAACATGTAATCATATATCTACAATATTCTCCTCTTTCTCGCAAAATGTCTTATAATTTCTGTTCAGTCCAACTCTAAATACCTTCTTTTCACCGCAAACGCATGTGATTAAAAATACATCATTCCTTGCTGTTCGTTTCTTCTTCTTTCCGATATTCTTTAATTCTATACTACATGTATTCGAAGGTACTAATACTCTATTACATTTCTTACAAATAGTCCGTTTTATATTTGGTAGCATATTACACTTGATTTTCTTACTAATTAAATCTATATTCTTTATATAATTTCTCGACAGTCCATCATCATTAATATAATGCATTGATAGTTGGTATAAATAATTCAATCGTTGAAAATGTTCTTTATTTTGAACGGATTTTGGTGGTGGAAATAGAATTGTACCACTTGAATCAATATTTTGTTGCCCTTTAGATTTGTTTTTATATTTTTGACCTTGTACCTGTTGCGTCTGTACAGCCTTTCCCGTATGGTCATATTTAGGTTGTGTAGATTCTTTTATGTTCATATTCTATCTTAATTATAGGGATATAGCTTAATTTCTCAAGTGTTGTTAAATACCAAAATTAATAAAACCAACATTTAGTTTGATATTCTGCTTGTATTGAAAATTTTATACTCGCGCCTCCATAATTGCGATGAGGTGAACATAAACAGTATATACAAACAAATAAAACATATACGTCGTTGTACACTTTAATGAATATCCACAAATTATTTATTAATATATCTACTTGCTTAGATACTTAGATTGGTGATTGTATACAAACAAAAATATTTTACCTGATACAAGCCTTGGGAATACTTCTACTTGCCTTCAAGTTCTTCTTCTGTCACAAAATGATGAATGTGATCCATGTTTTCAAACCCTGAAGAGTTGGTACATTCTATGCCTTCAATCCATTTGTCATTTACTATTTCATTAATAGTAATTCGTGTCTTTGGGTTTATCTTCAGCATCTTCCCCACCAATACATTTGATTCAGGTGGTAGCTGTCTCAATAATCTCATCGGTCCACGAGAATAATCACATTCATCATCGGGATCTTCACAAAATAATCTAAAATCGTTAAAATTCTCACGGGGGGCTTTCCAAGGAAATTTACCCACTATCATACAATAATATATGATACCAATGGACCAAATATCCAACGGGCATGGGTCATAGAGTTGATGACCTTTGAACAGTTCAGGTGCAAGATAAGGATCTGATCCAACAATCCCCGTGGCTAGTACAGTTTCTTTACCTGATTGAAAAATAACTGCACTTCCAAAATCAATTATCTTTAGAATTCCATGAGAATCAACAACACAATTATCCAACTTCAAATCTCGATGAGCAATGCCCATTCCATGCAAATAATGTATGCCCAAGGATAATTGTTTTAAATAACATGATATTTCTCCCCTGGTCATTTTGTTACTCATTACAATATTAAAAAAATCGTATGGAATGTACTCCATTATTTGTATTATATTAGTTATCAAAGGAGTTCTTTCAATGATTAGATCCAACGTTTCTATGACATTAGGATGGTGAAGTATAGACCCGATACAATATTCTAATAGAATCTTCTTTTGAAAAGCAGTGAATGTAAGGTTATCCTGAACGGTTACGATACCTGTATCAACAGAAGATGTCTGTGGCGATAGTGGTGAGTCTGATGCAGAATTTGTTCTAGTAATAGGAGTATGGAATAATTTCATTGCATAGAGCTTGCCTGAAGAAGGATTTTCGATGCGTGAGACAATACCAGCTGCACCTTCACCGATCTGTTTTGAAATATTTCCATAGTATGATAATGGGTGGTTCTTCAGATATAAATACACAGTTGCTGGAAGTTGTTGGTCAGGTTGTGCCGGCCTATTATCTTTTTGCTTTAATAAAATAGTCTTAAATTTTCTTCTATAACGGCTATATCCAAGATCATTATAATGTTCTATTCTGTTATGGGGGTTCTTATATATCTTGGAGTATTGAGCTTCTATTTGTTTTTGCAATACTTCTATTGGATGTGAGCTATCTATAGGGGTTATGTCTTGTTCTATATGTATCGAATGAGTAGATGAACTAGTATACGATAAGTTAGTCGATGTTATGAATAAATTATTATTTGAACGAATAGAGGATTCAGACGATTTAGATAGAGTGGAAGAAATTATATTATTAAACTGATTGCTTGACCTTTTATTATTGCCATCATGACGATCACTTTCATTGCTGGCTGTCGTATATGTTGTCTTTGTTGTATTGAGAGTTCTGGAGTCTGATTTAAATAAATTTGATAAGCCTTTAAACTTCCCCTTACCAAATATCGAAGATAACGAAGAGCTGGATGCAACACTTGGTAATACTTGCTCTTGACTGTTACGCTGGTTGTAATGATGCGTATTTCCGGGCATAATTTTATTAGTCTATGACGCCAAATATTTTCTTGATCTGTTATCTATAACTTCGCTAAATATGTTAATGAAACATATCAACGTATCACGAATGGTACATTTAACTATTTATGTTGTTTTATAATTCCCAAAAAAGAAACTTTCAATGTTTCACTAACTGTTGCTTGATTAACTAAGTAATCGATCCTTAATCAAGCTTGAAAAATTCAGCACAAGAAAAACTGCGAGATCTATTGATTATATAACACGGAGATAAGAATAATAACTAAAGAACTGTGAATCCGATTGCCGAATATTAAAATGTATGTACTAGATGCATATAGCCTATTCTTAATGCCTACGTTCCCAAGGTACTTGCAATTTTCTTAATCTTTTGTAACATATATTTTCACTACATATTTACAATTAATACAATAGCATATGTTTAAACTAAGGTAAGCCATGCCCTAACGTAACTAGGTAATATGATATATGTATAATTGCAAATATCATACTCCTTACCTTTCTTTTATTACAATTTATTTTTATTCTTTTACATATCGAGCCCTCTTCTCTTCTCTTCTCTTGGTCTGAAAGGTGAAAAAAATAACAAAACATACCAATAGCATGATAGTAACAACATTAAACAGAAAATAAAAGGGCAAGCACCTAATTGGATAAGCCTAGAAAAGGAGCAATGAAATACTCTTCACTTTTTACGAAATACCAATCTTTAGTTAAATCACGACTTCCATCACAGTTAACCCAAGCTGTCCCATCAAAATTTGATAATGTTATTATAGCCATGTCCTCGGGTGTTGATTCATCCTTCACAGCGGCCTTATACTCGGATTATCCAAACATTCAAGGGGTTTATATGCGTAATTGGTCGTCCAAAGTATCTGATGATGAACGTAATTGTGATGAAAAGGATTGGAATGATGCTACGGGGGTGGCTAAATATCTAAATATTCCAATATCAATGGTTAATTTTGAAAAAGATTACTGGATTGATGTTTTTGAACCTATGTTGACAGGCTATTCAAAGGGTATCACACCAAATCCTGATATACTATGCAATAAGTTTGTTAAATTTGGATCACTTATTGAAAATCTTGATAGAAAATTTGGCAAGGGAAATTATTGGCTTGTGACGGGCCATTACGCTAGGTTATTCGAGCAAGGCCAGTTATGGAGAGGGTTGGATTCTGGAAAGGACCAAAGTTACTATCTATCACAAGTAAGTGGCGATGTAATAAGCCAAGGGAATTTATTGTTACCGTTGGGACATTTATGGAAACGTGAGGTAAGAGAAATGGCGAAAGATATAATGTTACCAGTAGCAGGGAAGGCCGATTCCCAAGGGATTTGTTTTGTGAATAATTCACAAAGTGGGAAATTTAAGCGGTTTTTAAATGAATATATACCTAGTGAGAGGGGAGGCATTATTACTATAGATGATATAACCGGAGAAAAGATTAAATGGGGAGAGCACGATGGTTTGTGGTCATATACTATTGGTCAAAGAATAGGCGGTATATCTTTACCACAAGCAAATCCCATTTATAAGGGCACATGGTATGTGAGTGAAAAATTAAAAGGCACAAATGAGATTGTTATTGTAAAGGGCAGGGATAACCCTAAACTATTCCATAACAGAGTTGAATTAACAAATTTCGAAATAATAAATAGCAAGTCTACTATGAACGATTTTATTAAGGCTGTGAATGAATCAATTATAGAAGGCACTCTAAACATGCAGTATAGGTCATTACAAAAGCCGATTAAAGTAATCAAGTGCGATTACAATGGTGGTGGCTGCTCAAACATAACTTTGACATTAGAGAATAAACAGCGGGCTATGTCGGAAGGGCAGTATGGTTGCTTATATCGAGGTGATCAAATTCTAGGTAGTGGGCCCATTCTAACCTCATTATCGTCTAAATGATCTATTAGATATATAAAAACTCGTTATTTGGTTAATAGTGTATTACCGTTATCGTCAAAAACTCTCATCGTATACGGCTATTGCATCGTTCAAATTACTCATGCCACACGGCGAATCCCAGAAAAAAATTTGTCGGCGAAAATTTTGTTTATCAAAACAAAAGAATAACACGCACTGGTGGATGGAAGATTAAAAGGCAATACAAAATAACGTAACGTAATAACGTAACGTAAGAATCAATATTTATCAAATAGCCCAAAACCATTTGCCATTTAGTGTTAACTTTACTCACCCTCCCTTACAATACTGTATTACTCAGATTTTGGTTGTTCTGTATCACAGTATTTTAATACCGCCATCTGTTGTTACGCCTCCCTCATACTATCTGTAAATAAAAATACATCAAGCTAAATTATAGCCAATTACATAGAAATATAGCAAATTATATTATTATTAAAGTTTATTGACAGCAGATTATACCTACACAACACATATCTTATTATACCCTACCCTACCCAACCTTTTTGCAGTTCCTTTATTTTTAATTTAACTTTACAAATAACAGAAGAAAATAACAGACAAACAACTAAAAAGAAAAAAACTAGTAGGAAAAAGAGCTACTTAACTGAGAAGGGACATATAAATACTGAATGAATCAATTCTCGACATTTATAAAAAACAAAACATACTTAAAATTAATCAATTCAATAAAGAAAAAAAAACTATCTTACACATACCTATATTAGTCCCGAAGAAATCTATAAAGAGGTAAACCGTCATAATTAAGACGGAAATATTACATTCCTTCCTGTTCACATGACAGATACAAGTGTATTACCGGCATTTGGAATCATTGCACCAAACGCTAAACGTGTATTAAACACAACTACAGTGAATGTCGCTTTAGGCTTGCCAGGAATGTTTTCAACATTTAAACCCCCACAATTATTGAGATTAAAACTTATAGCAATCGTGTCGTCAGCGTTGTCAATAGCAATCGGAACGGTAGCAATATTCTTCTTATTGTTTGTAGATAAAAGGAAAAAAATGTTTAGGCACGAATTAATTTATTTCCTAATTATATGTGATTACTTAAAGGCAGTTATCTTAGTTATTTATCCAAGTATTTTGTTAGCCAACAATAGTGTTTATGCGACCCCATCATTTTACAACACATTGGGTTGGTTTACTGCGTTTGCAATGGAAGGTGCTGATGTAGCCATTTTGTTTTTTTCTATACATTTTGCTTTATTAATCTTTAAGCCAAATTGGAAATGGCGTAATAACAAAACAGGAAACTTAGAGGGTGGCCTCTACAAGTTCAGAAAATTTATCTGGCCAATAACTATTTTTGTTCCTAGTATACTGGCATCCCTAGTTTTCATCGACTACAACAAATTTAATTACAAACTAGTGACAGAAAACGTTAATATCGTCCTACATAATAACAATTATAATTTCAAATTCGAACCAAGGGTAGGTGGTTATAAACCATGGAGTGCTTGGTGTTATATACCTCCAACTCCTTTGTGGTACAAATA
Organism: Jamesozyma piceae; assembly: GCA_030674245.1. Lineage (NCBI taxonomy): Eukaryota > Fungi > Ascomycota > Saccharomycetes > Saccharomycetales > Saccharomycetaceae > Jamesozyma > Jamesozyma piceae. The sequence goes on from JAJLYB010000081.1 coordinate 52,694, forward strand.
TTGTTTGAGTTGGGGGCCAAGGTACTTTATAGTGTTAACAATTTTTGGAATTTATATTGCCATCTACGTTTATGTTTCCAGAGAGACTAATAGAATTAAAGCACAATTGCGAGAATTTAAAATGGCTTCTACTTCAAACGCTAATATGGAACTTGATGAAAATGGTAATAACTTGCATTCATTAAAATCAAAATCATTGTGGTTCATTTTAAAGACAGTTACAAATATTTTCATAGTTAAGCCATTTACCAGATTAGCCAATCTTGTTGGTAGATTCTTTTCTATGTCTTTAGAGGATTCAAGTGATGATTCACAAAGTTCAAGAAATTCTTTTGCAATGGGTAACACTAGAAATAGACCACCTATACCGTCGTATTCTACAACTTGTTCAGTTGAACACAATGAAAGGACAAGAAATTTCTCTACTTCACATCAAATGCACAGTACGGTTACATCATCATCAACATCGAACAATAATAAGCATAGACATAAAAATGATGATAGTGCCGATTTAGATGTTATTCTATCAAAGCCTTCCCCTGTTGCTTCATACTCAAATTCTATATCTTTTGATGATACTGAACAATCACAAATAAACAGCCTTTCAAATGTTGACCTGGAAGGGTCTCCGATAGACTATAAAGTTGATGAATTAGCTGATGTTAGATTGGCTTTTCAAATGCAAACATATTCAAATATGAAAAAACGTAGAATTCAAATACAAAAAAATTTACGTTCAATTTTTATTTATCCTTTCTCTTATATCGCTGTATGGTTATTTCCTATTATTGCAGATATTTCCCAAAGCCATCATGAAGTAATTCATGGACCGATTGTATGGCTATCTTATATTGATACATTCATTAGACCTTTAAGTTGTCTAGTTCATGCATTTGTATTTATTTTCAAAGAAAAACCATGGCGATTAGCCTGGAGCGTCGTAGAATCCGATATCCTAGTGAAGCAATATATCTTAAAAGGTAAGATAAACGAATCTGAAATTTTACAATTGTGTAATAGTGATTGGGGGAAAAATGGCTGGTACTATCGTGGTAAATTGCATAAAAGCACATGTTGGAAGCATCAACCACAAGTTTGGAAACAGAAACTGTGGTATGTTTATAGATTTTTCAAAGGACTTATTAGGTTTAAAATAGATTTTTCCGATAATTGTAATGATGAAAATTATTGGAACAATTATTATTTTTCTGATCCAAATATCAACAGCAACAGAAATTCAAAATTTTCGTCCGCTAATGAAAGTTCTTGTAATAACTCAACCACTAAGAATAATAATAAAAAAGAAACCTTATTTTCCATATACTCAATATCTTCAAACCCTGATCAACAGTTGAGTAATCAAAATATAGACGATCAATCAGTCATGGGTAGAATTGAACCTACCGTAAAGGTACCATTTATTTGGAAATTAATTCACCTTTTACCAATGTTACATGGAATCGATTTGGACGAATTGAATAGAGAAATAATTATAAAATATCAAGAGGATGACAGTTACATTTTGCCAGGTTTAAAATTTGCGTTAAGTCATAATGAAAACACTACGACTACGACTACTACGAATATTAAAAGTATAAATGATGATATAATTTTAAACAACAATACTAATAATATCAATAATATCCACACTAACTTTATTAATGATAATGATACCAGGATTCCTCAGGATAAGCATAGAAGTAATATTAATAAATTTAAAAATTATTCATTTCAACATAAAAGTCCAGATTCTAGCAACAGATATAATGATGACGACTATAAAACTTCGAATAATTCAATACCATTATCCGATTATACATTTGGTAATAGGAATATGAACAATATTACTTTTACCGAAGAAGAACCTGATGATGGTGAAATGAATTTACTTACCTTTTTAAACGAACCACCTTTGTAATACTAACATTCACATAATTTTCATAGAATATACATCATATAGCAGCACTATATACATAATTTTAATAGACTACATTATTGCATAATTTAATTATTTTTATACTATTATCTCCATCATATAACAACAAATCTATCTTATTTTCATTAAATCACTTGACAAGGTGGATAGAGGTATTGTTCATCAATGGAACAAGAAATTATATATATTTTGTTTTGTCAGATGGTCCTTTATCCCTCCAGTAAGCATACTCAATTACTTTAAAAACTGTTATAAGGGATTGGTGTTATTATAAATGCTTTAAATAGTGAAATCGCTCGAGTACATTCCATTATTTGGCAAAGATGTATTTTGTTGAATAAAAGCATCATAAAAAACACAATGTGGAAAACATAATGCTTCCAGTCGGAGTTGAACCGACGATCTCCACATTACTAGTGTGGCGCCTTACCAACTTGGCCATAGAAGCAATTTTTATGGGTTTTGTTGTATCGTCAACTAGACTAATACAATTTATTCAGAATGGGAAACAGAGGGTCAGATGGGTTATTATAATTAATATGTATATGACTAACTAAGTATATAATATCTAACTATAATTCGGAGTGGAAGCGCGGATAGTTCGGATCGACAATCAATTGTTATTCGTTATTCAGATTGAGTAATAATTACTTGTCTCTT